>APFE030215007.1:115392-163137 GCA_000404065.3 Pinus taeda
ATAAGCGGTATTGACCCGTGGTATTACTTGTAGGAGTCATATATAAAGGATAGTAACTCCCTGCGAGGAGCATCGTGTCTTATTTTTGTAATCGAGCTCTGCTCTATTGGAGGTTGCGCCCTCGAAGAGGCAAGTGAACATTTCTCTCTGAATAATAAAGTCATTTCCATTCTGTGTTCTCAGTCTCTTTTCTTCGCATATTCTGTATTTAGGTATCTTTTGCAGGTTAAGAAGCATAACAAATTATCTAAATCAAAGAACATTATAGCCCTAAAAAAAATTAACATGGCATCAAAGTTGGGCTAAAGAAAAGTCATTGAATATCACCCCTATGAAGACACCATTAATGGAATCAAGAGAATATGGAGACATAAAATAAGGTGTTGGTGTTGATGGATGTCGCCATTAGGGAAGGGGGTCTCCCCAGTGTGAATTCCCAATTAGACCCCACATTGTTTGGAGTAGGAGCACGTTGTAGTGGCTACAACACCCTTCAAAATTTTGGCATGCATGTAATTTCGAAGCCTTCCTTGGGTTTTTCCTTGATGTTTGCAAGCACTCAAGTTCATCCTGTGAGCCCATGTTGAGTATTTGCACTCTCCTCACTTGACCATACATCGGACATCTTTTTTGCATGTTGGTCACAATTTCATGCTTGCAGCCATGTCTTGGTTATGCATAAGGTCCATCTTCATGTGCACAAGTTGTATTCTCTATGTAAACATTCGTCGTACCCACACATGAAGTTGTATGCATAGTCGCACAAGTGTCATCATGGTCATTCAATGAACAATCACAAGTGTCATGCTTGTCGCTCGCACCGTCGATCATTCACAATAAGTGTATGATGTCTTGATGGTTCGAAGCATCTTGTTTTCAAGTCATGTTGAGTGTGTGTTCGCAAGGTCATGTGTGTACAAAGTCACTCGTTCACACACTTAGTCATTTTCTTGAAGCTATTTCGACCAGACCAACCCCAACAACTGGACCTCTATTGAGATACACTGCGCAGTTTCAGCACTCAGTGAACATGTACTGCTACCTATAATTGCGCAAAGCTTGAGGCTGCCTCCTAGGTAGTCTGCATTGTGCAATCTTGGAATCGACTCGATTACCTGTCACCTAGAACAACGCAAAATTTTCCCAACAATCCATCTCAATCTATAATGCCCACAAGAAAATCAACCAAGCCTCCATCTGGTCAACCAAAGAGTTTGACCGGGCAATGACCCTGGGCCTCACTCTTCCAAAAAATTGTGCAGAAGCTACCAAGCATGCCTGCTTCCACTAACTGAAGAAATTGCATAGATATGCCAGACAAAAGCCCGATGTACGTCGCTGCACTTCCCTCAAAAATTGCATAGTTTTTCTAGCCATTCACCCTATCAGTTGGCCTACTGCTCATCCTAAAAATTGTGCAGTTTTCATGAGCAGTCTCCCAACTGCCTAACATCCCGCTCAGCCCAGAAACTATGTAGGGATGTCCAACAGGCTAGCTTCCAAGCTCTGCATAGTTTTTTCCAGCAGCCTCCCACAACCCATTGCGAGCTCCCCATAAAAATTGCACAATTTTTTGCCAGCAGCCTCCCGCAGCCAATTGCCAGCTCCCCGAAGAAATTTCGTATTTTCACTGCTAGTCTCCCCCTGTTGCCTACACTATCTCCTTGCAAAAATTGCACAAATCTGCCCTCCAAATGAGCCAGATCCTGTGGATAGTTGGTACCAGTCTGGATTTCCCATCTCAAACTCCCAGTGACCTTTGCATAATTTTCAACAATAGTGACCGGAGCCCGCATCCTAGCTTGAAATTTGCTCTACGTAGTTTCAGAGCCTTCTCCACTCTCTTGGTCACCTGCATCAAAAAGCGAAAGATAATGCATCATGGTTGACTAGGATATTTGGATTTGATGTCGTCTCATCATGATTTATTGTAGATATAGTTACATGGATGAGACATGATGTGACGACGAACGGGAAGAACAAGGAGCACATGCAAGGAGATTTTTTCACGAACAGACGAACAAGGAGCACATGCGAGGATATTGGTTCACGAATGAATGAACAAGGAGTGCATACGAGGAGATTAGTTCGTGAATGGATGAACAAGGAACACATGTAAGGACATTTGTTCGCAAACGGATGAACACATTGAATATGCCAAGTACAAGCAAAGGAGAGACATGTGCATACAAACATCAAGGGAACACCAAGATCATAGAGACTCTGCACACATTTCCATGTGGAGGTGAAGCTATGATACACCAAGAGCACATCCATCACTCAACAACACTGTAGCTCGACATGCACACCACCACTAGCATGAACATACCAACTTTTTCATGTCCAGTCGTGTCATGAGTCAACTTGGTCACATCACTATTGTGGGCCATACTGTTTTAATCAATGTAACGTAACGTGGAAGTCCAAGAGACCCACATGTAAATCTGAAGAGTCATCTAAAGCTAATGATTCATGTAAGTCAAATAGCCATGAGGGAAGTTGAGCAGTCACAAGGACTAGTTTCACCCTTGGTTATAAATACCCCTCATTTGTACATGCAAAAGACTTTTCACGTTGGCTCCTCCCACATAGCCTTGCCTTGAGAGTTTGTAATCTTTTCTTTGAGAAGTAAGCAGTGTCTCCATCGCCCTGTTATCAGGGTTAGTGATGTAATGGTCTATGAATGTGTCTTGGAATGTTCACTTAATTTATAATCCTATTAAAAGGCCAACATGTTTTCACACATGTATTGTATTCGTTTGTAAGACTATTCTTTGGACACTTGTAATGCATGTTTCTTTAATATGTTTTAAGACAATTGAACTATTTCAGTTGTTTTACTACATATACTAAGGGAAATGTGTTGTATCAGTTACTAACACCATCTCGCTTGTGTGGGCTATCCCACCGAATACTTGACAAATTTATTCTTATAAACTTGTTATAACACCCGTCGCACTCATGTGGACCATTTTGTTGGGTGTTGTACATTCTATCTGTTCACCTTGTGTTTGTGATTATTACATTTGTGTGGACTGCTTCATTGGAAGTTTCGCATGTCTTGTTGTTTTATGTGTCTCTTGCAAAGTTGGGACTATTCCCTTTTAACTTGAGACTCACTTCCACCCTCTCCCTCTGCAGTGAAAGAACTTTGACACAAGTGGCACTAAGCACTCACCAAGCATGCAAACTTCGTTGTTCAAAGACAAAGTAAACCACTCTCATGTGCTGAAAAGCAAGAGCTAAGGCATATCTTTAAGATAATGACAACTAGGCCATCATACCAGATGGGACTCCTACACCAAACATTGTGACATCTAGTTGGGACTTCATACCCGGGAGATCCCCTGAATGTTGGCGGGTCAAGCATCCTCAACATTTCTAGTGCTAGGAGGGTTAGATGACAAGTTGCACCTGTTACATTTGGTTGGAATCTCTTACCAAATGGATCATACATAATTCGTGATCCCAAGGTGTTTCTCTTATTTCTCCCTTAATCAGCTATCAATCTTCAATGAGCTTCTCGATCACTTTTCCTTGTTAAATTTTGACAGTGAGGACAGAACATTTGTAACCAAGAATATTTCTTGTTTACTTCAATTTTCGAATCTCATGAAATCGATAGTGAAGAGATTGTTTGTGTAATTTTCTTCCTCACCCTTGAAGGTTGTGCTAATCAGTGGTGTTATACCCTACCACCTGCTTATGTACATTCCCTTCTCACTCTTCTCAAGGAGTTCCATCAAGCCTTCATAAGTGTAACCACCAAGATGTCTATGAAAGAATCTCTTGTTTAAGAATGAAGCTTGGCGAATCAATTGAGGAATTTGCTACCCACTTTCTTCACCTCTATCATGAAATTCCTGAAGATGTTTTAGACCCTAACTTCATGAGCCAAGAGTTGAAACACATGGTTTATGTCTCTTGAAATGGTGAACCTCCTGATTTCCCTGAAATGGTGAACCTCCTGATTTCCCTTCTTCCTCGAATCTTATGGATCATGAGACCCCTCCTTTTGCAAAGGAGGTGCCCAGCACCCTATTTTTCCTTGTCCTCCTTCCTTTCCAGACTCAAAAATGGTTCACCCTTGTAGTGGCCACAGAGATAAGAAATCTTCACCGTGAGTACCCCCTCACAGTGGTCGCAAAGATGAGAAATGTATACATCATGTTCCGAACTCATCTTCTCACTCATCTCCTTCTCCAATGGAGGAAATTCCAGAATGGCTTAGAAAGCCTATGGCAAAGATTCATTCCTCCATTCCACAAGAGGAAATCACCATTCATAACCCAAGTCTTGAGTCAAATTTGCATCTCTACTATACTCCATCATCTACAAGCCATGACTCCTTATACCATGACTCACTTGATCAATCCGCTTCACAAGCTAGTTGCGCGCATTCTCTTGATTCTCAAGATGTTGGCTCAAGTTGTGGTCATGTGAAATTCAATCTCATTATATAGGAGGAGTAGTAGGAAGGTGAAGACACAATCAATTCCTCTTTTATGTTTCAAAATGGTTCACATCAATACATTGAGCTTCCATTCTTGATCGACTCTCAATCCGCTAATCTTGGTGAAACATCATGCACAATTAATTATTTCGATCAAGCTCTAGTCTTGGGTTTTCATCACTCCCATGCTTTAGTATGTTGTGATGAATGCCCAAGAAAATCATGTGATCTTTTGTTCTCTCATGTACACTCTAACTCAAATCTGGAATACGCACTAGTCAAAGCAGACAGCCATATCGAAACTTCCTTTGCACCTCACTTGCCCATGTGTCCCACCATTCACATCACATCTACATGCATCGAAGATACTCCATGCTCTCTTGCTTCTTCATATGATGAGTTATCTCTCTGATCGATACCAGGTAGTGAGGCTTAACATGATGAGAACAGTCTTAATGAATAGAACTCTTGCCACTCATCATCATCTTGTGTGCTGCATGAAGACAAGTCATCAAGTCAGCTTGCTGAAGCTAGAAAATTTGATGAGGTCTATGACAAAGATGACTTCCATCCTAAGAGAAGTTTTGAAATCAGCAACAACAACAATCCTCAATCTATGCATGATTTGATTCACATCTCAAATGAAAATTTTCAGTTATGGAAAGTTTCGAGACATGCCAGGGAGTCAAGGCACTTCAACATCTGTTGATGATTATGCCAAGACCTCACGACTTTGGTAAGCCCCCAAATCAAATCAGATCTCGTGTCTCATGCACAATCCGTTTATCTACATGGTTTCACTTGACGTGGATCCTCATGTAAAAAATATTTACTATTCTGGGTATGATATTTCAAAATTTCAAATTTTCACTAATAACCAAATCCACAAGTCTATTACAGCATGTCCATTTTCATGCACTTCTCTTACATCCAATTCGGGTTGGGAGTGTCCCTCTGTCATGCAATCATGGAACTTTGAAGTTGATCATCTCATAGACTATCTTTGTCCGGAATCATACTTATTGGATGTTCTCTCTCGTGATCATCTCCTTGGTCTTATTGCAAATTTTTCACGTCAAATATGCCCGCTCATCACACCAGCGATCTCCCTGTGTGATGACGAGTGCACAAACTATCACGTGAATCAAGTTACTCTCACTTCACAACACCCCAACTAGATTCACAGTACTAGCATCCTTTCTACATTTATGTGATGACCCCGATGCCTGCAATTCTTCACCAGTTAAACATGGGTGTTCTGCCATATCTAGCACACAATGAACTTGGTTCCATAATTCAAATCATTCACAAATCTTGTTCAAAAATATTCTATGTTCATGTCAAATCAGGAATCTGGCATCTCAACCAACTCATCTGATCTTTATTCTATCTTGAGTGAAAGTCATGCAGTTTATCATTTTCCCAACA
The DNA here is from genome assembly GCA_000404065.3 of Pinus taeda. NCBI lineage: Eukaryota > Viridiplantae > Streptophyta > Pinopsida > Pinales > Pinaceae > Pinus > Pinus taeda. The sequence continues at coordinate 121,274 of APFE030215007.1, forward strand.
ATACATCCAATGACAGTCACTTCACACATTATGATCTTCACTATGTAACATCTTTCTCCTCATACTTCTTTCAAGAAGTTGAGGCACTTCGGCCTATGCTAATGGTTATGGCAGGTTCTCACTATCTTGACATGACCAGCAAGAATGATCAGATCTATCTACTCGTATCAAATTCCCATCGTGATCCCCTCTCTCAAATCAGGAACCCATCCTCTCAAAGGTCACGAGTCTTTCAAAATAGCCACCACAAATTTTATGATCCAATTGTTGAAAGGTTGGAACAATTTTACTTGGCGAGTCATGTTGCAAGTAACAAGCTTCATTCCTTCCTCACACTCGCTAAGAAAATTGGTAGGAAGAACACACACTCGCAAGAGGCCTCCAAGGTTTGTTGAAAAACAGTAGTCACTGAAGAGGTAAGCATGTGTGTTGGGTGGTTGTGACACATCTTTCAGCCCACAGGTGAGACCTCCTCTCTCATGTGCAAGTTTGTCAAGTTTTTGTATTTTCTATTGCATGCTATTTTTTATCTATCTTAATCGCTTCTATCTTTGTGGTTGCAGGTCAGGTACTCCTATGGTGGCTTCACTGAAAGTTTCATTTCACATAACCCCGACTGTTTAGTCTAGGAGTAGGAGTAGTGTTTTCTTTCTTACTTTCCTTTTCTTTCTAGTTTGCATGTTTGTTTGTTTGCTGACTTTGTTTGGTTTGCTTTCTTGCTCACTTTTCTTGCTTGTTGTCTTTCCGCTTTACTTTGATATTTTTCTTCTCTTTTTTTTGTTTGCTTAATATCATGATATTTTTTTTTTTCCAATAAGTGCTTCACTCTACTGAGTTATGGCTTTTGAATGAGTATGTGGCTGAGATCCAAAGGAGTCTTGTGACAATGCAACACTTGGCCATTCCTGTGTTCGTCTTCTCTGTGCTTGGTTATAACCTTTGGCCAATGATTCTTAACAAAAAATATGAGTCATCTGTAATAGAAGCTTGGGTCCAGCCATGAACTTGTGTCCACACTAGGAAACCCCATGCATGTACTCAACCTTCTGCTTTGTGTGTTCAAGCTCATCCAACTAGTAGAAACAGAGAAGGGGAAAATCTGAATGAGAAAACCTATGTCAGAGGTCTTACATGCTTCTCTGAAGTAACAACCTCTTCTGCTCTCAATAAATAGGGATCACTCTTCCACCCCAAAAATAAATAAGTGCCTATGAACAGTCCTCTAAAAAATATAAAGGCGAAAGAAGAGAAAGGCTTCCAGCATAGAGAGGTGAAGCATGCGACTCCACTAGGGTACTGACTAGGCTAGTTGGTAGTGGAGAAATGTGTGTTCTAACATGACTCCATTGGGGTACTGTCCAAGCTTGCTGGCAGTGGAGAAACACCAAAGATGAAAACTTATACTCTGAAATTTTTAAACTCACGAGCCAAACTACCCTTCCCGATTTTGAAATATTGTGATCAAGTTGAAACTTGTTTCTTTGTTTGACTAAGTTGGTGAAAGGTGAACCATGTTTTTCAATGGGGTAAGTGGGGAATCCGAAGTAACCCGCATAGCAATTCAATACTCCCTGAAATACCAAGGCCCTGTGGTGTCAATGGACCAAAACAGAGAAGATGGAATTCAACCAGTGTGTCGCCAAGTGTTGTAGCAGCTACAATACCCTCCAAAATTTTGGCCTACATCCAACTTTAGAGCCTTCCTTGGATTTTTCCTTGATGTTTACAAGCACTCAGGTTCATCCCGTGAGCCCATGTTGAGTCTTTGCACCCTCCTCGCTTCTTCATTCATTGAACATATTTTTGCATGTTGGTCAAAATGTCATGCTTGCAGCCATGTTCTGGCTATGCATAAGGTACATCTTCGTGTGCACAATTTGTATTCACTATGTAAACATCTGTCACACTCACACATGAAGTTGTATGCATGGTCGCGCAAGTGTCGTAGCGATCATTCAACAATCAATCACAAGTGTCGCACTTGTCACTCACACCATAGGTCAGGCACACTGAGTGTATGTTGTCTTGATGGTTTGAAGCATCTTGTCATCAAGTCATGTTGAGTGTGTGTTCACAAGGTCATGCATGTATGAAGTCACGCATTCACACACTTAGTCATTTTGATGAAGCTATGTCAACTAGACCAACCCCAACAGCTAGACCTCTGTTGAGTTGCACTGCGCAGTTTCAGCCCTTAGTGAACATGTATTGCTGCCTAGAATTTGGTAGAGCTTGAAGTTGCCTCCCAGGTAGTCTACACTGCATAATCTTGGAATCGACTCAACTAACTATCACCCAGAATAGAGTAGAAGTTTCCCAGCAAGACATCTTAATCTACGCTACCCATAAGAAAATCAGCCAAGCCTCTAGCTGGTCAACTAGAGAGTTTGACTGGGCAATGACCCCGAGCCTCACTCCTCCAAAAAATTGTGCAAAAGTTGCCAAGCATGCCCACTTCCACTGACTGAAGAAACTATGCAGACATGCTGGACAGACACCCATTATTGGTCAATTGACTTGTTGATCATCCTGAAAATTGCGTAGCTTTCATGAGTAATCTCTCAGCTGCCCATCATCCAGCTCAGCTCAGAAACAGCACAGGGATGTCTAGCAGGCCAGCCTCCTAGCCTTGTGTACTTTTTTCTAGCAGCCTGTTGCCATCTCCCTAGAAAAATTGCACAATTTTTTGCCAGCAGCGTCCCGCAGTCCACTGCCAACTCCCCGGAGAGATTGCACAATTTTCACAGCCAGTCTCCCCCTATTGCCTGCACTATCTCCTTAAAAAAATTGCGCAGATCTATCCTCCAGGCAGACCAAATACCGCAGACAGTCACTGCTAGTCTGGATTTCCCATCTCAGCCTCCCAGTGACCTCTACACAATTTTCATTGAAAGTGCCTGGAGCCCGCATCTCAGCTCGAAATGCGCTCTGCTCAATTTCAAAACCTTGTCCTCTCTCCTGGTCACCTGCATCCAATAGCGAAAGATAATGCATCATGGTAGACTAGGATATTTTTGGATTTGATTTCGTCTCATCACGAGTGATTGTAGATACAGGTACACTGATGAGACATGACACGATGATGAACAAGGAGCACATGCGAGGATATTGGTTCACAAACAAATGAACAAGGAGTGCATGCGAGGATATTGGTTCGTGAATGGATGAACAAAGAGCGCATGTGAGGAGATTGGTTCATAAATGGATGAACAAGGAATGCATGCAAGGATATTTGTTCGTAGACGGAAGAACACATGGAGTATGCCAAGTAGACATGCACGTGTAAACATCAAGTGAACACCAAGACCATCGAAGACTTCGCACACCTTTCCATGTGGAGGTGAAGCTATGATACACCAAGGAACACATCCATCACTCAACATCACTACAGCTCGACATGCACACCACCACCAGCATGAATATACCAGCTTTGTCTTGTCGATTCGTGTCATGAATCATCTCGGCCACATCGCTACTGTGGGCCATACTATTGTAATCAATGTAATGTAATGTGGAAGTCCAAGAGACCCACATGTAAATCTAAAGAGTCATGTAAATCTGAAGCGTCATGTAAGTCAAACAATCATGAGGGAAGTCGAACAATCCCAAGGGCTAATTTCACCCTTGGCTATAAATACCCCTCATTTGTACATGCTCCCCCCACGTAGCCTTGAGAGTCTATAATATTTGCTTTGAGGAGCGAGCAGTGGATCCAATGCCCCTCTATCTGGGTTAGTGATGTAATCATGTACAAATGTGTCTTGGAACGTTCACTTAATTCAGAAGCCCGTTAACATGCTAGAATGTTTTCATACATGTATTGTATTCGTTTGTAAGACTATTCTTTCGACGCTTGTAATGCATGTTTCTTTAATATGTATTAAGACAGTTGAACTATTTCAGTTGTTTTAATAAATATGCTATGGGAAATGTGATGTATCAGTTACTACGTTGTCTCACCCATGTTGGCTATCCCTTCGTACATTCGACAGATTTATTATTGCAAACTTGTTATAACACCTGTCACACTCATGTGGACTATTCTGCTAGTTGTTGTGTGTGCTAACTGTTCACCTTGTGTTTGTGAATGTCAGATCCATGTGGACTACTTCGTCGGAATCTGTGTGTGTCCTGTTTTTTTGTGTGTCTCTAGTAGAGTTGGGACTATTCCCTTTCAACTTGAGACTCACTTCACCCTATCCCTCTACAGTGAAAGAACTTTGACACAAGCGGCACTAAGCACTCACCAGGCACGTGAACCTCATTGTTCAAAGACAAAATAAATCACTCTCATGTGCTCACAAGCAAGAGCTAAGGCATATCTTTAATAGAATGGAAACCGGGCCATCAACAAAGCCCCAACCAGAAAATGGTCGGTTGCCAAAGTGGTGTTTTTAAAGATGTACCTTGGCTACAATAAACACATAGAATGATATATACGTGGATTTGGGGGAAACAAGTGTATGATCTTTGTGAAGTGTCAAAAGTAATGCATGATAGGTTCCATCATATCGAAGGGAAAAGGGTGAGCCCCTTATAAGTATGTAATAATACTTAGCTTAAAAGAGGCACATGGGAAATAAAAGAGAATTGTTAGTTAACCTACAAAATAGCTCACAAGATAACGAATATCATCATAACATAATAGCATGCATTCAACAAGATTCAGACTAAAGCAAACAAATTAGTTCTTAATCATTAGCATAAATGAAACAAAACATATCACAAATACTTACTACATTCATGACATATGCATGAAGACATGCTAGCTCTGACCTTTTATTAAAGAGTGAAATTTCCAAACATACATTTACAATTGACAAGACACTAGCCCCAATAGTGGAACATGAAGCCAACACTTGCTTCTCCAAAGAAATATAATCCTCCTATGCTGAACTAGAGAATTCAAGGCTCCAAACAAAGCTTCTAAGCTTTCGGTTCCAAGACCTTTGCTTGAGTTATGAGGGTGTAATTATAACATATGAGATGACTCTTCATCTCCTTTTGTGACTCTTGAGCTACCCTTGTGACTCTTTGACTTCGTTTGTCCTTTTCTAACTAATGACTTTTCATATTCCAAAATTGAAACTTTGACTTCCACTTATAAATTTATTTCAAATACAATATTACAAAAACCCATATGAGACAAAAATGGGTAGATCCTAATAAGACAAACCTAATACGACAAACTAGACATATCAAGCTTGAGTTTGTGGAAACTTTAGCTCATCAGCTTCAGCTTGTATATCTTCGGTCACATAGTGATGTCATGCTTTTCATTGTATGATGGTTTCCTCAAACTTTGTAAGAAGATTAGGCTAAAAGTAGACCCTAGCCTCCATTGCATCTGGGTAGATAGTTTTGGAACCAGTTTGTGTCTTCTTCTTCAATAAGAACAACATAGTATTGATCTTAGTGTTATCACTCAGAAGTCTTCCCTAGAAGCTATAAAAGAAGGAATAATGTGAGGTAACCACAAACCTAATCTTTTAGACTCGGGTTCTATCCAACCTAAGTCTAGAAAGGGCTCTCTCTTTATAATTTAACTTTGTTTTGGGTGGGATTTCAGGCTAGTTCTTAGTACTCATGATGTTTTGGTTTTGATTGGGTGGTGGACTTAAGGGAATAGATGGGCAAAGCAAGTATTCAAGCCATTGGTTTATTGAGTCAATCAAAGAGTGGCTTAACTAGAGTAGATCAATTACTAGAGGAGTTCACAAGGCAGGCTAGCACAGCAAAAAGCAAATTTGTAGGTTTAGATGGATGAGGTAGTCCTAACCAGGGTAAAAGGGCAATGAAGAATCCTTAAACTGGGATCAAGATGAAGAATAGAAGGAGATTAGTAGCAAAGGGAAACTAAGAATCCTTTAATATGGACCAAAGGGGGGGAAACTACGGAAGTAAGGGAGAAATTAAGAATTCCCAGACCAAGATAGTTTAGTAGAACACAATAAGAAAGTAAACAGTCAAGACAGAGAGCATTAAAGCTAATTCTGAAATATCATTTATTGTTTACTATTCAGATTTCATAGAGAAAACATGTGAATATTTATAATATGACGAGAAAATAGTAATAAACATGTAGAGATAATACTTAGTTGGTTTCCACTGTGCACAAGAATCCTGAGAAATGTCTTTAGCTTTATTTCATGACCCAGCAAAGCTAGTCCAGTCTTTATTACAATAGCTCCTCAGCTTGATATGAAATGTCTACAAAAATGTCTTTAACCCACCCTAATATCTTTGAAATGTGAAGTATTTATACAAAAAATGTTACAAAATATCTCATAACAGTATGAGAATTATTCTAGGAAATCAAAAATATCTTCAAGCATGAAGATAGAGACAGATGGAAAACTACCTTCTTGTTGTCCCTTTTATTGTGATTGTGGTGGCTGTTGTAATTCAGATTTGGTTCTTTCAGTTGCTTGATATCTGTGTGTTGGAATCACTCTATGTCTTCAGCCTATTAATACTCTTTACCTGCTACACTTTAACTCTGTTTCACCTGTTTTACCTGGCTTCCATATGGATTTGCTGTAGTAACTTTATAGTAAATTTGTTAACTTCATCCATTATTCACCTTCAAGTAATTTCGTCTTTAGCATCTTTCTATATATCTCATCAACTTCGGTGTACTTGGCAAAATTTGGCTTGTTGAAAAATAGGTGCTTTACCTCATGCTCTAGGAAAAACAGATTTTCCAGATTATCATACTATACCTTTCCTGTGGGCAGAGCTTTTACCCCTGAAGTACTAGCTTGGTTGTTGGCCAACTTGTTTAGTCTTTCAACGCAGTCCTCTTGGGTCATAAACTTGTCATGGATGACCATAGGACTGGGGAGGCCTTTTTCCTTCAAAATACCAAACTTTGTCATGAATTTATCAATATCAGCTTGGATGCTTTGGCATTTCTTCTCAAGATTGAGCATAAGGTTCATTTTAGTGAGAATCTTATTGATTTCTATGATGGTCCTTGTCTTATCTTTTATGCCTAGGTCATCCAGCTGATACTTGTTCTTGTTCTTTAAGAGTTTTATCAGTTGATTGGCCTCTTCAGGCTTGTCTCCCAACTCTTCTCTTGTCTTGTGAATTGCTTTGGTGGCCACTTTCACTAGCTCAGTCTATTAAAAAATTACCTCAATTGATGGCCAAACATCATTGACAGAGTCAACGATGTTGGCCCAGAGCATTTCCTTTATATCTCCTAGTGGCTATTGTAGTTTCAAGTCTTTTACAAGGATTTTTATCCTTTCACCCATTATTTGACTCTTCTGAGCTTCTTCTTTATGTTTTATTTGTGCAATTTTGCAATCAGTTTCCAAACTTGACACTTTTTCTCTAATCTTTTTAAGCTTTGTAGCCTGGATGGTCATTTCCTCCATGGCTTTTACCAATTCAGTTGTCTTCTCTATGGAAGTACCTGTGCTTGTAGATGTACCTATGACTGGCATGGTTGTAGCTGGTGGAACTGTTGGTGCTAAGGAAGTAGTCAATGTAGAGGGCACTGCTGTAGAGATTGTAGGAATGACAATGTATGGAGTGGTGGCCAACTCACTCTGTTTAGACTGAATCAATTTGTCTAGCTCTTTCTATGTTTCCTCTAATTGATAATTAAGCTTAAGGACTAAGTCCATAAGCTCCTCATGTTCCTTCCAAATTTCTAATGCTTTAGTTATTTGTGAATGATGCAAATGAGGGATTTTGAGCTGCTTTTTCAAGACAGCTATGTCATCATTTTTCTTTTTTATTAGATTTTTTGCAACCTTTACATCCTTGGGATCATGCCCCAACTCTATGATTAAGTCCTCTAAGGACTTTATCCTGGTATCCTTGGCATGTGAAGAGGCCTTCTCTAGTTGGAATTGCGTTGATATATTATTCAGCGAATTTTGGACTTGATGTGTTGCAATGGCCTTGCTGGTCAATGTGGAATAGACCATTTCTCTAGTTTGTTTGTGTAATTCTATCTGGTCTATAGGATGTATATCCTTTTCCAGCACCTCACAATCTGTCTTCAAGTAACCTGCTATAGGCCTGGGCTATTGTGTGGTAGGATTCATGAAAGTCATTTCCATTTTACCCTCTTTTACATCAAAGGCTGACATTAGCCTTGTTTGATTAGTGGGAGCCATTTTGAGGTATTGTGCATAGCTCTGAGCCTTTAATCTTTCATTTTTGGCCTTTATCTCTTTGTATTTCTCTCTAATGTCCTAGTCCTAGCCAGTTGGAGCCCTGAATGAGGATACTGCCATGCTCTATTGTCTTTCCAGCATTTGAGCCTGTGTAGTGGAAGGTTCTTGTGTCCCTCCAGAGGGAGTAGCCTACCTGCTTTCTGCCCTTTCTATACCTATGGTTCCAGTTGTTTCCTCTGTGAACTCTTGCTCTGAATAAAGATTTAACCTTTGCTTCTTGAACAGGTCCGCTAGAAGGAGTAGCCTGCTCTCTATCTCTTTTGGGATTCTTCTTCTCATTTAGAGGAGTCCGTATAATAGGAGGATTACTCATGATGCGTTCTAGCTAAGCTAGCTCTTCTAATATGTTTGGTTTCTCTGATTCTTCTTTCTCTTGAGGTCCTTCTTCTACTAGTTTCTCACTATGTTCCTGTGTTTCCCTTTGGGATTGGGATTCTCCTGGCATCTGTACAAAGGAATCTCCATCAAGTCTTCTTTCTAGATCAATCAACACATTATTAACAGCAACTTCTGTGCTATCTCTGTCTACTAAAGTGTTTTCCACCCATTCTAGTTGATTTGCATATTTTTCTATCTCAGGAATTCTGTGGTGAATATAGGGAGATAATTTGTTCTTTTGTCTTCCATTGCCGATGAAATCAAAAGGGTCATATCTCCATATGAAGCTTTGTTTCTGTTTCAACCTTTGAAGGATTTCTTCTGCTTCCCTTCTAGCTTCCCTATTGCTGCATATAAAGGGGCCAAGATGGTCTTTTATTCTGAGTTGAGCGTTCTTCTTGGCCTTCACAAAATGTACCTCATCTGACTTAATTATTTGCATGTAGTACTCCAAAGGAAAACAATCTCATGGGGAGGTATCTCGATATTTTGTAGGGTGCTAACTCATAGCCATATATTCTGATTTCAGTGTGATTTTGGTACAAGTACCAATCTCCCACTCTGTATTGTTTGGAAAGCTATAGGACCCTCCTGATATTTGCACTGATACTGGGGGAAGGACTTCCTAACAACATAGTTGCCACTAGGTGAACAAAAAGATCTATGAAATCTGTATAAGTATATGGAGAGTCATATTAGTGGATCAATGGGGTCCAAAAGACTACTAATCTAGGGTTGCCTCTAGTATCAAGCTTTTCAAGTGGAAATGGGAATTTATCAGCTTGATAGTACAGGAAAATATGATATAACACTGATGAATATTTGAATACTCTTTCATTGTCTATTATCATGAATTGATCATGCATCTTATCTGCAATGAACTTGGCATAATCAAACATGATGGTAGGGGGTTGTCTAAGAGTGTAAATGGACATGAAGGCTATAATAATCTCATCAACAAACTCACTTGTAGTCTATCCTAACACACTAGATATCACTGTTATGATGTCTCAGCCAAGTTCATAGAATATGGTCCACATGTATGGGGGAGGGTCCTTTTGAATGTATTGCTCTTCCCTAATGAAGGTCTAGAATAACTGAGCAAGTTTGATGGAGGTGATTGTAGGGAATCTGTTAAGCAGGTCTCCAATAGAAATGGGAGTTAGGTTTTGGCCTGGTTGTAACTGTAGTATTTCATTGATGGATTCAGAAGTGATGGTGAATAATACGGTATGGGCAGGAGTCACCACTGCTCTTTAGCTGGGATTGTAGTTCATATGGAAATAGTGGACAATTTCAGGGAAGATATGAACTCTAGGGAATTATTACTTGGGCAAACTTGATTCCCAAAGACCTATTTTTTCTGCGTGGTTTAAGTATTGATCTCTGTACCTACAGTATAGCTTCAGTGGGGATTCATGGACAAAGGTGTCTTTGATTTAAAAGTCTTTATCTTCCAGAGGGAGATGGTATAAGTCCAGGTGGGGAGTAGAAATTGGTAGGACATTCAGTGCAACTAGAGCAGCCATTCTTGGTTCTTGTGGATTCAAGAACAAGGGTAAAAGGTTTTCAGTCAAATTGGGGGCAAATTGGTTCAATTCATAGTAGTTCAGGATTGTTGGGCAATTGTTTTACTTAATTACTTAATAACTTAAAGCAATTGAGTAATAGGTTTTGGAATTAAACAGGGTTTCTCACTGATTTTAGGTAAATACTTGGTTTTGGCTCTGAACGGGTTGATGGGTGACTGTGCACGGTTTGCAAGATGTGTACATGACTGAAGATTGGTCTGGAAGTTCAACAGCTTCAGCTAGTTGGCAGTTGGACGTGGGTTGACAGTTGCACATACTCTGGTGCTTGCATGGAAGTCTGAGCGTATTTTTAATGATAAGACTAAAAACAATGAGTTTTTTAGTTTTATTTGTAAAGTCAACCAATTCGGTGGGTACACGGGGAAAGGTACATTTGGCATTAAGTAGGGTATGAGATGTTTTTGTCGTCTAGCGGAAGGCAGTAAGCAGGTTTGGATTGCACCGCTTTTGAGCTGGAGCAGTTTCGGGGGGAGGTCACCCGATGCCATCTATTGGGCGACACGTAGCATCGGGGTCCAAATTGAAACCACCCATATCGGGCGGGTAAAGGTTAGCATTCAGAGGCCACCCGATATGATTGTCAATTGTTAGATCGACAGAGAGCAGATCGCATGGTGATCAGGGTGGGGTTTTGACATGAGGTTTAATGGAGGGGTCCAGCGGAGGTTTAAGCTTGGCGGGATTGATTTAATCATAGGTTATGGTGTGGTTAAGGCGTCGGGGGTGATTTCATTGGTGGAGGGCTTTGGGGTATTAATATTAAGGGGTTTTAATAAATACATATGGGAAAAGAGTTATTTTCTCGGGAGTTAATATATAAATAAAGTTAAAAGTTAATATGAACAAAGGCAGAGAGTGTTTTAGCGCTAAGTGTAAGATGAATTCTTTGCAATTTGTTTTTTCTTTTCACATAAAAACGTAGGCTAAATGTATATTATGGGATTTTGTGAAAAAGGGGTTTTTGTGGGGGGTTATCACTTTCCTAAGGTTTTACCCTTAGAGAAAAGGGTTTATTAGGGGAAAGTGAGTTTATTTGGAATATGAATGAATTTGAAGGGGGTGAATGCTTATGACATGAATTTTAGTACTTAGGACCTATAAGTTATTGGGTCGAGGGTCTGATCCCTCCAGAAGTCAAAGAAATGCCCTGAGCCCCCTTAACTTAAGATTTTAGGTACTTTAAGACTTTTCTTGGGAATTAGTTAAGTGGAAAATGTAATGAATGAGGAAGGTTAATCAATTGACTTTGTGTACTTTGATAAATGCTCACTTTTCATCCATACTTAAAACTTTGATGATAAAGGTGAATAATATGATCTTGTCTAATCAATCATCATAATTCTGCAACCATTCTTCGACTTACCCATCTACTCATCCTACAATTTTTACTTCTCTTTATTAGGGTGCACTTAAGCTGGAATACCCTTTATCAAAACTTTTCTTTTCTTTTACAAAAGTAATCTATCTAAGTCTAACCTTATTACATCCAAGGGCTCATATTAAACAGTTGTGCTCTTTTTATTTACTCTACCTATCTACTTATCTGCCAAGACTAAATAGTTTGGTCAAATTTTATTCTCTATCTCTAAGCATAAAATTGAAAACATGAAATAGCCAAGTTTAAACATTTTGACCATCCATGGATTGTGGCAAAGGTTACAAGTTGCACACAATCTTTTATTCTACATCAAAAGTAAATAGTAGTGGCATTTTGACTTGCACACTTTCATGGTCTTTTTTCTTTCTTGGGATTCATTTTTTTAAACCTTTTTGATATTTTTTATTCTTTTTTCCTTTGATTTTTCTTTTAGTACATACCCTCTTTACATTTTTTAATTATTATTATTTATTATTTTTTTGAATATGGAAAACATTTGTAGAAAGAAAAGGTATGTACATATTACAGATTTGACCTCATCCATTCAAAAATTATGACTCCTATTGGTATAGGAACATAACACTTAGCAGGACCACTAATATACTTCTGCATGGTATGTCTATTGATCTACGAATCCTCTTAGGTAGCAATCTGCTTCAGCTGGTCCAAGTACTCAGAAACTTCTTGCATGACCACATTTATACCCTTTTCTTATGTGAATGTCCCGACTGAAGGGATCTTGTGACATTTCACAAGAGAGTCCACGTTGTTTTACAACCATGCATAAGAAGACAAGATGTTGGATATGAAAGTGTTGAGTTGTTTATTTCTTTGTATAAGCATTCTAAATTCATATTTCTCTAACTCGGCTTATTGTCTTGTTTTTTTAACCAAATCTGGTGGTGCACCTTTGTACTTCATTTCCCATTCATGAACTACAGTGATGGTTGTATGAATGACCTTCAAATATTTAGCATTCTCCTGTGATTTCTTCTACATGTCATGTAAGGGGAAAATTGCTTTGTGCATGGTGACCAACTCCTCATAAAGGTTCATCATAATTTCTCCCAATGATTGCACTTCACCAAATATAGATGCCTGGAGCTCTTTCAAGTACACATGTGCAAGAGCCAACTTTTGAGTTTCTTCTTGGAGTTGTTATATATTTTGTCTCGCAACTTCCATATTCTTTTCCATTTGTTTATTCTCTGCCATCGGATATTATTTATTTTCCTTAGAATCTCCTACAAAGGCCAAGTTATCTATGAAAATAGTTTTAGGATTATTTCTAGTGTCCATGACAATAACCTTTTCTATATTGATGAAAACAAGATGTGTTAGTTCATTAGGGAAATGCTTCTTTCTCACTTGCATAATTTTCCTCTAAAGCTCATTGAAATTTAAGTTGCAAATATCCATGATGAGACTTTCATCAAGAGGAGAAATTCCCACTTCATCACCTAGAGCTTTTCGATCTATAGGAGGAGGCTAAGACTAAATGATGATCTATTCAGTATTGGGCATAAGATAAAAAATTTGATTCTGTTGCTCTTGTTTTACCTCCATATCTTGAATAACTATCATCTCTTCAATATCTTGGGAAAGTTCTTGATGGTGTTGATGTTTAATTTCTTCTTCATGTAGTTGATTTTGTCCTTCTTCTTCTACTTGCTTCAACATTGTTCCTTCTTCCTCCTTTCTTCTCATCTCTTCTTCTTGCATCTTCCTTTCTTCTTGTTCTCTTCTCATGTTTTTCCTTCGGCCTTTGCTCTTCTTCCTGCCTCTTCTACTCATCTTTTCTTCTTGCATCTACCTTTCTTCTTGTTCTATCTTCTCTTGTTCTTACTTATGTCTTTTCTCTTCTTCCTACCTCTTCTACTAATCTCAGTTCTACTTCCTATTTCTCTCAGCTGCCATAGTCGCTTTTAAAATAACTTAATTGTGAGCAACCTTCCTTTTATATTTTATAGTCACTTTGTTACATTTTTCTAGTTGCCTTGCTTCCAGAGTAGTATGTTGTTCTAGAGTCAAATGAGAGGGACCTGCCTAACCGACTGGTGCATGGGTCCTGTAGGCATTATAGCAGTTCTTTATCTTATCCTATTCTCATCTAGAGTAGGTCCCACTGGGCCTGTTGAAATGTATCTTGGCACAATTCTTCTTGCAAACACTTATGGGATCATATAGACGATACTCCATCATTCCAAACCTGAAGTTCTCTAACTCATTACCTTTAGCTTCTTCTACCTTCAGGTTCTTGATTTCATAGGATCTCACCTACAAATGAAGAGTAGGCTAGGGTGTTTTATTTTTCCTTTGCAGTACTATTGATAAGCCTATGGAAATATGTTATGCAACTTTGTGCATGACTGACTTATCTGTGGCATACCTCAGTAAGAAATGTGATGACTTTTGGTAACTGAATACCCTAAGGTTGGTAAGGAAAACCAATTGGCAAGTTTTGTTACTGATTCCATGGCCTCACAGGACATGCAAGGTAGTTCGTCCTAAAAAATCATCTCATACAATACTTTGAGGACATGGTCAGCTAACTTTTCCATGACTCTTACGTAACTACACTCTAAAAATGACTTACAATAAATATGAACAACATGCTCTTTACATGTCCAATTCCAACTCATTCCCGGAAAAGCATATGGAGCACATATCCCATCCAATAGATATCCAAACATGTAGAATCTAGCTTACTTGACCTTAGGTGTATCCTTTGCATTGTTCAAATTAATACTAAGTTGTTGAGCTAATAGATATTACCAATTAAATACCTTTCCCTCCTTGACAATATAATGCAACGTGTAAATCCAACCTTCAAGGAAGGTTTTAGTACTCTTCTGACCATATATTCAGCATCATAATACAATCAGGTACTAGAACACATTTTTGGGAGATCTAATCTTATAAGTATTATTGGGCATCTAGAGAAACTTAGATGGCTCTTTCACCGAAGTCTTGATAACGGACTTGGTATTCAAATAGTTGGAGATTTCATAAAATGTGAATCCATATATGCCTTTGGCTTAGGCAATTGATACATCAAATGAAAATCATGGGTTTAATATGAAGCAATTTACTGCCCACTAACATTGTTGAGGGTCATGCTCTTAGTATCTAAGTGCAGCAGGATCCACTTAATGATATATGCACAAGGTAGGACTGGGAACCTACACGCAACTCTATGAAAACCTTACCACTAGATTTTTATGTACACCTGAATGTCCTCTATATTTTCTTTGAATTTGGCAGTTGTGAATGAATCTTTAACTATATGCCATGTAATATATGAATTATTTTCAATGAAGAGTTGAGTATCAAATAGAATAGGCATGGTAATCGGAGTGCTTTCAACTACTTCATAGATACTTCTCTCTATTGTTTATTTTGAGGTTGATCTCTTAGGAGGCATGATGATAGCTACTGATGAAAGAGACATGAGCTCAAAACCTGCAGTACATGTAACTGAGAGATGCACTCAAGGCAAAAACAAATTAGATTAAGCAGATTAGTTCATCAACCAAGATTAAAGTAGCAACACACTAACTGATGAGAAGGACTGTGTATTTTATGGGCTCTGGGAGGCAGACTAGGCTCGTGAACTGTGCACTGTGTAGTTTTAGCAAACAAGGGTGGAGCTTGAGCCATTGCACAGTCTCAACTGGGTAGGAGAGGGAAGAGATTATGCATAATGTAGTCTCAGAGGCCAAGGCTAAAGAC
Organism: Pinus taeda; assembly: GCA_000404065.3. NCBI lineage: Eukaryota > Viridiplantae > Streptophyta > Pinopsida > Pinales > Pinaceae > Pinus > Pinus taeda. Next base: position 136,549 of record APFE030215007.1, read on the forward strand.
TAAGGCCCGGATTTGTGCAATGTGCTGCTAAGAAAGCCAATGACTACGTATTTTGTAGTCTCATAGGCCAAGGATGAGGCTTGATCCTTGAAGATGTGAATTCACAGTTGGAAAGGGCGAAAGTTACTAAATAATTATGTATTTCTGCCCGGGAATGAGAGAGAAAAACTTCAATATTTGATGTTGGGGTAGAACAAAGTGTATATTTACCTTAAGGAAAGTTCTATCATTCAATAACATGGGCCATAAGAAATCAAGAAAAAGGAAAAACATGCATTCAAAAAAATTCCCAATAGTGGAAATTGTTGGTAGGCAAAATAAAGAAGACGATACGACACTTGTACAAAAAAAAAATTAAATTAAAAATTAAAAAATTAAAAAAAATACAAATTGAAACAAAATGTGTACAAGATAATAACAATATAAATTCTATCTACCATGAAAATAAATGGGAAAAATAACACTCATAGAAGCAAAAGCAATAGAAAAAGCAGCAAAAAGTGACACATGAAAACTTACCCGAAAAAGCGTTGCAGACTAAGTCCAAAGCTCCTTGATCTCATGGGGAAGGCTAGATATCCAATGTCAAGTGTGAAAATGATATCTACAAACATCTATTATATAGATCTAGCCCCCACAGGGTTAGTTTAGGGTTTATGATGTGCATGCCTAAAATCAAGGAAAAAGCAATACTTGTCCAAAATAAAAATAAAAAATAAAAACTTTGTGCCACTTGTCCAAGAATGATTGTGGACTCCCTATTTCCTATGGATGATCATTAGCTTATTCTTGGAAACTACATATCCACACTGGTAGAATAAATTGTGTAATTCCAAGAAAAAATGGATTTCGCAATTCATTGTCTCAATGGATTCACAACCTTGACTCTGAGAGAAAGATAATGCAACTTGCATTCTTTGTGACTGCCTCTCTTCAAGGCTTATGTAGTTTTGATCCTCAAGGCATAATGTAGTTTCCAATGACATAATATTGTGCAATTCCTAGAGGTAAAACCAACAATTGGTGCAAGATCATGACAGGAAATGGCATGTGTTTAGAGGTTGTTTAGTTGTCATCGACAAGACTTAGTCATCAACAACACAACCTAATCAAGCCATCACAAGCACTGGATGCAAATTAATATTGACAATAAACAACAAGAGGAATAATTGACGATTGTGAAAGATAATTTCTCATGAACAGAAGGGAGGGTCCAAAATCAAGGCATTGGAAAATTTTTGGAGGGGGTTTGTAATAGCTACAACACTTAGCGACACAATGGTAGAACTCCAGCTCTCTATATGGGTCTAACTCTATAAACCAGGTCTAGCTCTTCAAGAAGTATTGTTCATTTCATTGAGTACCACAACTTCTTTAATTAGCCCAAGTTAAATATATAGTCCCCTCATTCTCTTCAACAAAAGCACACTACAAAAGCAAGTCAAACACAGTTGTTTCGATTGGAGATAAGGAGTATATAGATATGCAAGTGAAAAATGAATTTCAAAGTCTTAGTTTTCATCTTTGGTGTTTCTCCATTGCCATCAGGCCTAGATAGTACCTTGGCAGAGTCACTTTAGGAACACAAACATTGCTTTGGTTCCAGTGAGCCTGGACAGTAGCCTAATGAAGTTGTTTACTTCACCTCCCTACGCAAGAAGCATTTTTATTCTTTCACCCTTTATTCATTTTTTATTTATAGGATTGTGTATTGACACTTTTTTATTCATGAGATGGAAAATGGATCCCAAATTATTGAGGGCAGAATAGGTTGTCCCTTCATAGAAGGATATTTATACACCTCCAAAATACAATCAACTTGTTTAAGTTTCCTCCCCTCCTTACTCTACTTGACTAAGTTCAGAAGATAAAACTGATCAAATATAAAAATATGATTAAATAAGAGGGTGCTAGTTATAGATTCAAGCATCATAACTTCACTAAGGTTTTATCCGAAGAAGAACACATTTTCCATCTGGGCATCCTTGACCAAAAGATACAAGGCCCATGCAAAGAGAAGGAATACACTGAAAGCTAAGTATTGATATTTTTACAATGTCCTCTTGAACCTTTCCATGCTTATTTCATAAGAAAATAATATTATGAAAGGCTTATTACAACAAAAACAAAAGAAAGCACGAAACAAAAACAAAGCAAACAAGAAAAAGTAAAATTGAACTAAATAACTAAACCTACTCCCAAGCTAACATAAAATAGGCTAGTCTTGCGTAAAGTGAAATTTCTAGTGCAACCAACAGATCATTACCTGACCCATATTGGCAAAGGAATCAAGGACAATAAATATTATCAACAAAAGCACATGACAAGAAATATATAATATGACATGGTCAAGAATTCGAAGACACAAAACACAAGCAAAAACATACAATAGGAAAGTATGTTCTAAAAATTTTGTTGATCCATCTTGATGTTTACACACATTGCGATAGACTCTCAAATCAAAGCATTAAATTTTGAATATTGAACTTGGAAAACATAAAGAAAGACAAGAACTTGTGTTTCACAGCAGAGATTTCTAGATATGGTTCCTCCAACGATTGAGAAATAGGATCACAATATGCATGTGAAGGATCTTGAGGTTGAAATATAGGTTCATTTTCAACTTTTGGGATTGACTGATGAGAATTCTTCCTAGAAATATTATCAATCTTATCATGTTTGGAACAATTATCAAGATCACAAGAACCTGACATAACTATCAGCTTAGGCTGAAGTGTCTCAACATATTAACATGGTTCTAAGGTATCTAAAGGTAGATCATAAAAAACCATAGGCTTGGAATAATCAATAATTAAAGAAATATTCATTACTAGATGAATCAATGAATACATCAAGACAACCATGATCAAGATTTGATTTTTCATTGAAAAGAAGAGAATCCCCATGTCCTGATGAATCAAAGAGAGGGGTTTATTGAAAACTAGAGATTCCATTCTCTATTTCTTCAAATTGATAGAATGAAGGATGAGGTAGATTATGAAGAGAGGATCCTCCCTCGCCTTCCTTTGAGGTAAAATCAAGATTCCACCACTCCTGACTACAATCAAAATTGACTCATCCATAGATGAGAGAGATGCAATAGGATCATTGAATATGTCAGGATAGCGGGTGAGAGGTGAGGAAGAATCTGAAGGATAAAATTTCATCACAAAATCTTGTTTAAAATCATAATCCCACACATAATCATTGTGAAAGGTATCACAAGTTTCTTGGTCTCTACTAACTCCATCTTGAACCTGATCCTCTTGAGGAATAAAAGAAACAAGAATAACAGGTTGATGTAACAACTCAAAATCAAGAGGATTAGATGAAATAACATCATTAATTAAATCAGATTCAAAATTGGAACTTGAATTTAAATTTTGAATATGAGAGGCTGGAGAGGATGGTATTAGATCAACAGTTTGACTTTCATGTTCCCCAAATTCAACTTTTTTGCATGGAGTTGTTTAATCACAAGAATACGAAAATTCACACGAAACAACACTTTCTTCTTTTGCAGGTTTGGGAGCTCCATAACCAAGAAATTTTTGGATTCTTTCAAAAGATTATGATTTAGAAGGATTCAAATAAATATGATCAACATACTCAAATTTCACTTTCATAAAATTCCAATCAATATCATCCTTAGAAAACTCATAACAGAAGTGAATGAAACAACTGGGAAAAACTTCAATAGATTCATCAAGTTCTTTTCTGAGATGAATGATTTTATTATAAACATTTTCATAGTCATACTTGTTAAAAGCATGATGAATCTCTTTGACAAGATGTTTAAAAGAATGAATATAAGTTTTCGATAGAGTATAACACCATTGTTTAACATGTGCTTCAAATTTAAGGATGAACATCCTGCAAGCAATATCCTCATAGTTAATTTCATGATAAGTGCAAAATTCAAGTGTGAGGTGTGCTCAAGAATGGTTGTTCCATCCTTGCCTTTAAATTTTAGATTCGATAAGTCATGAATAATCCCCGAGGGCACTTTAATATTTGAAACTCTAGAGAAACATGTTAGAGTTAATATTTTCCAGAATAATCCATTTTAAGATTTGAAAGGTTCAAACAGGCTTCACGGGCTTAGCTTGTCATCTGGCCCTCCTTCTAGCACCAAAAATCCGTTGGCAGTGTAGGAAGCACCCAATAGAGAAGGGGTTATCTCTAGTGTGAAGTCCCAATTAGACCCCATGTCGTTTGGAGTGGGAGGCCCAGCTGGAAAATAATCGATTTCCAAAGTGGTGGTTTTAAAGATATACCTTGGCTGCGATAAATACATAAAATGATATATACATGATTTGGGTGGAAATAAGTGTATGAACTTTTGGAAATGTCAAACATAGTGCATGATAGGTTCCAACACATTGAATGGAAAAGAGTGAACCCCTTAGAAGCATGTAATGGTTCTTAGCTTAAAAGAGACGCACAAGCAATAAAATAGAATTGTTAGTTAACCTGCAAAATAGTTCACAAGGTAACAATGATCATAATAACATAATAGCACGCATTTGACGAGATTCACACTAAAGCAAACAAATTAGTTCATAAAAATTAACGCAAATGAAACAACACATATCACAAATATAACAATAATATTCTTACTACATTCATGACATATGAAAGAAGACGTGTTGGCTTTTAGCTTTTATTAAAGAGTGAAAGTTCTAGACATACATTTAAAATTGACAAGACACTAGCCCCAACAATGGAGCATGAATCCAACACTTTATTCTCCACATAAATATAATCCTCCTATGCTGAACTAGAGAAGCCAAGGCTCCAAAAAAATATTCTAAGCTTCTAGTTCCAAGCCCTTTGCTTGAGTTATGAGGGTGTATTTATAACATATGAGATGGCATTTTATCTCCTTTTGTGACCCTTGTGCTACCCCCACGAATCTTTGACTTCCTTTATCCTTTTCTAACTAATGACTTTTCGTATTCCATGATTGACACTTAGAGTTCCACTTAAATATTTATTTCAAATACAATATTAAAAAAACCCATATGAGACAAAATGGGTAGAGCCTAATAAGACAAACTAGACTAATCAAGCTTGAGTTTGAGGAAACTCTAGCTCATCAGATTCGACTTGTAGATCTACACTCACATATCGATGCAATGATTTGTATTATGCGATGTTTTCCTCAAACTTTGTAAGAATATTAGGTTGAAGGCGGACCTTAGCCTCCATTGCATCTAGGTAGACGGTCTTGGAACCAGTTTATGTGTCCTTCTTCAATAAGAACAACATATTATTTATCTTTGTAGGGCCACTAATATACTTCTGTATGGTATGTCTATTGATCTCCATATCCTCTTTGGTAGTAATTTGCCTCAGCTGGTCCAAGTATTTAGAAACTTCTTGCCTACCACATTCCTACCCTTTGCTTCTATGAACATCCTGACTGAAGGGATATTTTAATATTTCACCATAGATTCCACATTATTGTACAACCGTGCATAAGAAGACAAGTTGGCTATGAAAGTGTTGAGTTGTTTATTTCTTTGTATATGCATTCTAACTTTAGCTTTCTCCAACTCAACTTGTTGTCTTGTTTTCTTAACCATCTTCGGTGGTGCACCTTTGTATTGAATTCCCCATTCATGAACTATAGTAATGGTTGTATGAATGACCTTCAAATATTTAGCATTCTCCCATGATTTTTTTTTCATGTCATGTAAGGGGACAATTACTTTGTGCATAGTGACCAACTCCTCATAAAGGGTCATCATAGTTTCTCCCAATGCTTGCACTTCGCCAAATATAACTGCCTAGATCTCTTTCAAGTACACATGTGTGGGAGCCAACTTTTGAGTTTATGCCTAGAGTTGTTCTATCTATTGTCTCGTAGCTTCTAGATTATTTGCCATTTATCTATTCTTTTCCATCAAATATTCTGTATTGGCCTTAGAAGCTCCTACAAAGGCCAAATTAGTTGCAACAATAGTTTTAGGATTCTTTCTGGTGTCCATGACAATCACCTTTTTTGTATTGATGAAAGCATGATGTAGGAGTTCATCAGGAAAATGTTTCTTTCTCGCTCGCACAATTTTCCTCTAAAACTCATTGAAAGTTAAGCTACAAATATCCATGACCGTACTGTCATCAAGAGGCGAAATTTCCTCTTCATCACCTGGAGCTTTCCCATCTGTAGGAGGAGGAGGAGGATGAATTATGTTATATTCTGCACTGGGCATAAGACTAACATCTTGATTATGTTGCTCTTGTTTTACGTCCATGTCCAAAATAACTATCAACTCTTCAATCTCTTGGGAAAGTTCTTGATCCTACTATTGTTTGTTGTATTCTTCATGTAATTGATTATTCCATTCTTGTTTTGCTTGCTTCAACATTGTTTCTTCTTCTTCCTTTCTTCTGATCTCTTCTTCTTCCATATGCATTTCTTCTTTTTCTCTCTTCTCATGTTCTTCCTTTTGTCTTTTCTCTTCTTCTTTCATCTGCCTTTCTTATTTTTCTCTCTTCTCCTATTCTTCATTTTGTATTTTCTCTTTTTCCTACCTCTTTTGTTCATCTTGCTTCTGCTTCCTTTTCCCCTCAGCTACCATAACTGCTTTCAAAATTGTTGGATTATGAGAAATCTTCCTTTTTTAATTATATACTCACATGGTTGTGATTTTTTGGTTTCCTTTCTTTTAGAGTAGTATCATGTTCTAGAATCACATGAGAAGGACCTGCCTGGCTGACTAGCACGTGTTTCCTAGAGGCATTATAGAATTTCTCGATCTTCTCATCTTATGATCTAGAGTAGGTCCCACTTGGCCAGTTGAAATGTACCATGGCACAGTGTTTCTTGCAAATTTTTTGGGATCATACAAATGATACTCCATGATTCCAAGCTTGATGTTCTGCAACTCATTACCTTCATCTTCTGCTACCTTCAGGTTCTTGATTCTGTAGGATCCCACCTATAAAGGAAGAGTAGGCTAGGATGCTTTCTTCTTCCTTTGCACTGTTATTGATAAGTTTGTGGCAAGATGATATGCAAATTCTTGCATGACCAACTTATTTGTGCCATACCTCAGTAATGAATGTGATGAATTTTAGTAGCCAAACACCCTGAGGTAAGTTCCATTTGGTGAGGCAAACCAATCGACAAGTTTTTCTACTAAGTCCATGGCTTCACGGGACATGCAAGGTAGCTCATCCTAAAAAATCATCCAGTACAATACTTTGAGGAAGTGGTCAATTAGATTCTCCATGACTCCTACGTAACCGCACTTTGAAAGCAACTTTTAATCAATATGAACAATAGGCTCTTTCAGTTTCCAATTCCAACTCATGCTAGGAAAATCATTCTTAGAAACATATCCCATCCAATATATACGTAGACGTGTAGAATCTATATTGCTTTCCCTTAGGTGGATTCTTTATATTGTTCATATTAATGATAAGTTGTTGAGCCAATAGATCTAACCACTTAAATACCTTTCCCTCCTTGACAATCTGATGCAACATGTAAATCCAACCTTCAGGGAAGGTTTTAGTACTCTTTTGACCATATATTCGGCAACATAATACAATGAGGTAATGGAAAACCTTTTTGAGAGATATAGTCTTATAAATATTAATAAGCATCTGGAATAACTTAGATGGCTCTTTCACCCTTGTCTTGATAACATCCTTGGTACTCAAATAGCTAGAGACTACACAAAAATGTGAATCCATATATGCCTTTGGCTTAGGAAAATGATACATCAAATGAATATCCTAGGTTGAATATGAAGCAAGGTGATACCCACTGACAATGTTGAGGGTCATGCTCTTCATATCGAAGTGTAGCAGGATCCACTTGATGACATTTGTATAAGGTAGGACTGGGAACCTGCACGCAACTCTATGAAAACTTGACCGCTAGATGTTTATGTACACTTGACTGTACTCTAGATCTATTTTGAATTTCGTAGTTGTGAATGCATATTTAACTATATGCCATGTAATTTATTAATCATTTTTAATGAAGAGTTGATTATCAGATAGAATAGGCATGGTAACTGGAGTGCTTTCAATCACTTCATCGGTATTGATCTCTATTATTTCTTTTGAGGTTGATCTCTTATGGGGCATTATTATAGCTATTGATGAAAGAAAGATGAGCTCAAAACCTGCAGTACCTGTAACCAAGAGATGCACTCAAGGAAAAAAATTAGAGTAAGCATATCATTTCATCAATTGATATTAAAGCAGAAACACACTAAATGATGAAAAGGATTGCACATTTTTTGGGTTGTGGGAGGCAAACTAGGCTCTTGAACTACACACTACGCAGTCTTAGCAGACAAGGGTGGAGCTTGATGCATTGTGCAGTCTCAGGTGGGCAGGAGAGGGAAGAGGTTGCGTATTGCGCATTATCAGAGGCCAAGGCTAAGGAATGACACCTAGAACTACACAATGCATAGCTAGGAAACCTAGTGACTATGCCTTGCGTAGTCTACGAGGCCAAGGATGAGGCTTGAGCCTTGAAGACGTGAATTGCGTAATTGGAAAAGGTAGACTTTTCTCAAGAATTGTGCGGTTCTTCCCAGAATGAGAAAGAAAAACTTCAATATCTGATGATGGGGCAGAATAAAGTGTATATCAGCCTTAAGGAAAGTTATATCTATTAATAAAAAGCACTAGAAAAGATCATGCAAAAGGAAAAATGTGCATGCACATAAAGACGCAGCAGTAGCAACTACTGGTAGGAAAAATAAAAAAAGACAATGTGATACTTGTAAAAACTAAATGACGGACCAAAAAAACATTTGCACAATCTAATAATAATAGAAATTCCATCTAACATGAAAAGAGATGGGAAAAATAACACTCATAGAAGCAAAAGTGACAAAAGCGACAAAAAAAGCAACAAGAAGCAACACATGAAAACTTACCCATAAAAGCACTGCAAACTAAGTCCAAATCTCCTTGACCTCATCGAGAAGGCTAGAGCTCTAATATACAAGTGTCTATTATATAGATCTAACCCCCATGGAGTTAGGTTTGGGTTTATTATGCACATGCTTAAAATCAATGAAAAAGTGACACTTGTCCAAAATAAAAATAAAATAAAATAAAATAAAAAAATAGAAACTTTATGCCACTTGTCAAACAATGATTTTGAACTCCCTATTTTCTAGGGATGATCATTAGCTTCCTCCGGCAAACTGTGAAGTCACACTGGCAAAAGGAACTGCGCAATTCCTAGCAACAAGGGATTGTACAGTTCACTGTCTCATTGGATTGCACAATCTTGACACTGACAGAGAGATGGCGCAACTTGCATGCTTTGTGATTTCCTATCTTCAAGGATTACACAGTTCTAATCCTCAAGGCATAAAATAGTTTCCAATGGTAGAGTAATTTGCAGTTCCTAGAGGGAAGACTACTAGTTGGTGCAATATTAGGGCAGGAAATGGCTTGTGTTTATAGGTTGTTTAGTTATCGTCGAAAAGACTTAGTCATCATCAAGGAAACCCAATCAAGTCATCACAAGAATTTCATGCAAAGAAATATCAAGAATAAGCAACAAGAGTAATACTTGACGATCATGAAAGATAAGTTCTCATGAACATAAGGGATGCTCCAAAAATCAAGGCATAGGAAAAAATTTGGAGGGGAGTTGTAGCAGCTACAACAGAAGGCTATTGTTTGAAGGAAACCCTAGGTAATTTGGTTATTATAGTTTGATGGATATTATGAGGTTTGGGTTTGGAATAAATCCTGGATTATGACAAATATTTGAGATATGTAATCTGGAAACCCTAATATGATCAAAGTGAAGATGTTCTAGCACTTGTGATAGGATCGATGTAACCATAGATGAGATAGCCTCAATTAGGATTGGTTATTGATGAATTTGGACAAATATAATGAAGGCAATAATGTTATATGGAAAATGGATAATCATGACTCTTGAAGGCTGGTTCAAGGGGGAGATGATCAACTCTCATTGAAGATTAGTAATTTTTCGATTTATGTTACTTATTTATGTCTTTACTTTTGTTTAGATTTCTTGATTTTATCATTGATTATACTTCCTACATGTATATTTGAGTATTTGGATACTTCTAACCTCCTAATGAGACGTGATAAGTGGATCCTTCATGAGGATTGTCCGCTATGCAGGAAAATATAGCTAGTGCGGGAAGAGAAGAGCTACAGTTACCCATGACAAGTAAGTGATACAAAGTGCAAAGGTATCTGAATGTTATAAGGTATGTATGGTATATTGTTTCAGCTGCAATATTGGATGGCAAGGTAAGCCCTAGGATATGATGGGAATGTCACCTTCATGAATGACTCATATATGTACATGAAAGTAATTTTGATTCATGGTACATATGATGAGTTGGTGCACTTGGTATTGGACAAGTATCTTACATTCTCTTAAGTCATAGTAAAGCTACCTAGATACATCAATTTTGATATATTGTGACTTGACTCGTAATTGTTAACTTCTTGTGATAAGTATGGTAACCTTGATGATAAAAGTGTAACAATTAAATTAATATTCAGGATCTTCATGTTGACCTTGATTAGGTTTTGATAAGTTTCGTAATTTTGACAATATGACAAAATTGAATGTCCTTACTTAACTATTGAATAATGTAAAAGAAGTAATGTAGTGATTATTATCCTTGAAGTATGATGAAGCACTTATCAGCTACCCTAACTATATGAATCTAACCCTTGATGAAAGTTTGACGTCATGTTAATATGTGATGAGGAAGTAGTTGATGTTGATTTGTTATGATTATATGTCTAAATATCTAATATAGTTTGATTTCATGACCTAACGATTTTGTTGATGTATGATAGTATTATGATAGACAGGTTGATGTCTTGATTAATATTGATCGAAGTGGCTTCTCATTAAGAGGGAGAAACTCTCCATAAGATCCCTACACCTATTATCATTTGCATTAAATGTACGTAAGATTCTTTACTGTTGAAGTAATATTTTTTATATGAATAGACAAATATTTGATTTAGTTATTCTACAACAAGTTCTGATCTAAGAAGACAAGGTTTCTCCTATTTTAAGCCCCAATCGTTGGGAGAAAGGCTTATGTGTGTGGTTATAGGCCTCCCAACCTCACAGAAGAAGGCCTATGAGTGCAGTTGTTCCGTAGGAAACAAAAAATAACCCCTCTACATAAAACCAGGAGCACACCTAGAGCATGACAATCCTATAGATATGGATCAAATAATAGAAAATCCTATGAGCAGGGAAGTTTGAATGTTTGACATACTATAGAGAAAGTGTATGTATTAACTAAACTTGTGTTTGCAGTGGACCAAAATATGCATATCAGTATTTTATTTTGATTTGGCTTGATGATAATGCTATGTGGGCATAGTGACATTCAGTGACTAATATTGGTATTCAATAATGATTCTGTATTGGCATCATTGGCTTTGGTACATTGGCTGAAGTATAAATAGTTGTGATTCAGTATGCAGTGATCTCACAAATGAATGTATGAAACTTATATGACTTATCCTTGATGTATAATGACAAAAATCATTCTTATTATGATTATAGGGATGGTCTGATGGAGTTTGAAAATAATTAATAATAATTTTTTGGCATGACAATAGATTAATTCATAACTTTGTGTTTGGATGTGAGCTCTACCTAACACCTAGTCCGGAGAGTTTGTCACAGTGATATTGGTAAAAACTTTTATGACTTCGATAGTAGTTTTGGTTTGGAATCTAAGGCTTGATAAGTTGACTTAGTTTATTTGATTGCACCGTATTGATTTGTGTAAGGATTATTATATTGGTATGGTTTGAACAAACCTTCCTAAGCCTAGTATGTCTGCATTGACATTTACCTAGTTAAGCGAGGAAGATGTGTCGATCCAAACCTCTACTTCAAAGTGGTCCAAGGCATGCCTTTGATTTTGGCTTTATATCCTGATGATATATTCTTGATAACTAATGAGCCTTAATGATCAAAGGAAGAGGGAGATGGCCTTTGAAGTTTGAAATCAATAAATTTGCATGATGAATTTGGAAAAGGGGAATATGTTGTAAAGCTATTAAAGAAATTTTGAAAGTGGAAATGCAAATCCTTGGACATCCTGATAGAGTTGAATTTCAAGAAGCTATGTTGGACCTAACTCGGCAAGTACTCGACAACTAACAGTTAATTAAACAATGATGTTCCTTGTGAACACCATTCTAGACATATGTTTTGCATAGAACAACTTAAGTCAATTCATGATTGAGCCACTTCATACACATTGGGTTGCCATTTAGCACCCTTCAAGATATTTGCATGGGACGATCAATTTTGGTATGAGATATTCTTCCTATGATGTATGACTGCATGGATGTACTAATGTTGTTTGGGATCAGTGTTGATGAGATGAGCACATATAGGTGCTACTTTAGTATGAGATCTGGCATGACATTTTTGATGAAAATTTTGTGGCTTTAAGCATGGTCAAGGTTGACTACGATGTCGCTAGCATGGCTAGTTTTGAAGCAGGTTGAAGAAAATCTTTGGAGAACTACTTTTGAACAAGCTCTATATGTGACAGTGATACATTATGATCACAAAGAATGGGATTTGATTGGAAAATAATCTTGTATATAGCTGGGACTGATATTTCTTCATATATTGAGATAGTGTTGTTTTACGAGACAAGCGTAGGCTTATGGTTGTTGCCTCTGTGAGAGGGAGGATGAATAAGGTATCCTTTTGTGATATATATTTTTTCTAATATAATATTTTATTTGATGTCCTACATGAACAAGAGATTGTTGTTATTGATACATTATGATTGAACTCTTTAGTGAGTTGTTTAAGTTGGTACTATATATGAGCACACTGATATGTTTTCTTCTATACCGAGAACATGACTAACCGAGGACACTGAGCCATCTCTTCCCCCCTATCTGAGCTCCCAGGGTGTGGAATTGAGATGGAGGGATCCTGGGATTGAGGTTTCTCTAGACAATAAGGTATAACCTCTATCTGTTACCCATAGAGTGGAATATTTTTCTCCCCTATCTCTATCTATGCAGAGTATACCCCAGTTGGCATCATACCTCCAAGCAGGGCTTGTTGGGATTATTGTTCCATGTTTGGTCAATAGGTTGAGAGAGCTTGGAGGTGTGTAACCCAAACTGATTAATATGTAGGTTTTCTACCACATGACTCTTGAGGTTCATTATTTGGAATATCAATGGGAAATAGGATGGATGGGATATTGATTAACAAAGGGTGCAAGATCTTTTCTCCCCTATGTGATGACTCTTATTGCTCAACATAGGGTGGAAGATGTTTTCTCCCCTATGAGATGACTTGGGGTGAGAGTGTCTCATAGGACCTTCCTCATTTTCATTGGATTCTGGATTGAAACTAAGCTCCCTAATGTGGTTTCAGATTGATATGTGCTCCTTGATGTTGTTACAGATTGGCATAGACTCTCTGATGTTGTTGATGTGAATTGAGGGTGGTAGCTTAAGCTCCGCTTTGATTTCAAATTCTTCTTCTTTTATATTTTAGAATGTTCAACATATGAGTAGAGACAATCAAGAGATAAGTAGGGATAAGCATAAATCAGCAAAGATGAGCAATAATGATTTTTGATGACAAGATACTTGAGATAGGACATGATTTGATGATAGGATACTTTTGATAATTATGTGATACAGTTGCAATTTCTCCCTAATTGAGAGGGAGTGTTAATTTGAAGCTTAGTGACAAATTTCAATCACGGAATAGATTCCTGTTTTGTAGACGACTAATTTTTAATATTGAAGAACTCAATTTAGATAAGGGAAAATGTATTTTTGAAGAAAATCCCATATGTGCGCAAAAGGACGGGGCGGCCCAAAAGAGAAATTGGACACCTATGGATGGCTATAAATACAAGTCAAGTGACCATCATTTGGACATCATCATGATCATTCTTCTTTCTTTGGTTTCGCTTGCATAGCTTTGAGGTGGTTCGCGGTGATGAATTTGTACATGTTTGGAATTGCAGGGTTTGAAACTTGCATGTTAGATCTAGGGCTTTGGTTTCCAGCTGCTGGGATGACACAAGTAGTTTTGGTCACAACTGCAGGCTCACAGGCTCACGTGTGTAGTTAGAGGGATTCAACCACACACACATACACTCTCTACATGCAGTTGGAAACTAGGGTTTGAATTTTGTAGTTGATTTCAAATTTTGTCAGTTGACCACAGAGTTTGATAGTTGACAACATGCTTCTGAATTAGGGTTTTTATTATGAGTAGTGTTGGGTTCATCTATTATATATTTTTTAGTTAATTATGTTGGATAGTCTTGTGGATAAAGGAATGGATCAGTGTACTCTCTTTTTCTGACTCATTCAATGACAATCTAATAAGAAGAAGAATTTGAAAGGGTTTTCCCGTAGTGGTTTTTACCCTGCGCTCTGACCAATCCTAGTGTCTCTATCTGTGAATGATTTTCTTCTATTGTTCCTTTAATGTTCTATTGCATTGATTATGATATTGTTCTTTCTATATAATTGCATATGTTACTGAATAATGTTGTAAAACTGAATAATGATATGATGTTGTGGGGTGAATTTAATATGAAAATGAAGAAATGCAATTATCTAAAGAAATGAAAAATATATCCCTAGGACAAATTAACATCAAGGAGTTGATGTTTTTTAATTTTGTTAATCTAAAAACAGTCATCAACATCTTTTGGGGACCATAATGGGGAACATTGTTTCCTTAGTTTCTTTAGAATCTTGATCTATATATGACCATCCAATCATTCAAACAATCCAATCTTGCCTTTTTGGTCCATGACAAAATAAATATAGCTCATTCTCTCCTTGGTTTCATACTTCAAAAATCAATTTCCAACGAAGAGTGTATAAGAAAGTGGGCCATTATTTCTCAATATATCGAACTAGAAGAAAGAAGGTGAGCTCAACAAAGGTATATACACCAACGTGAGCACCTCAATCATCTTTAATCTATTATCTCATAATTTCTCGGATCTAATTTTAATTCATGGCCATTCGCTCTAATCTACAACCTGGCTTGACTATTCAATTAAATGATCAACAAAACATTACTAACTCCTTAATGGAATACATCTTAAACAACGCCCTCAACATCTAACAATTGAATCATGATTGGTTTGTTATAGCCCGCGAGATTGAAAAAGTTGATGAACATGAGGCCTTGATCAACCAACAACATGAATGTGAAATCCAACGCATACACAACCATCATCATTAAATTTGTATGAGTAGTGAACCTCAAAGTGTAGAAATTATTGTGTAGACTTGTAACTACTCATGAAGTTTTAATCAAAATCTCGAGACACAAACCTACTCTATTGCTCCGTAGAATTCAATTCACAATTTAGAAAATTAATTAAAAACATGCATCGAGAAATAACACACACACACACAATATTTTTTCAAGGGAAAGAAATTTGCTAAAAACCCCAATGCCTACTTGCATTAATATGATTAATAGAGATGTGTTACAATTTCTTTTCTCAACTGATCACAACATGAAAGTGAATAACCTATCTCTCTACTCATTGAGAAGCTCTAACACATATTTAGTCAATTTCTTCTTCTGTTTGAGCCTCTATTTATTTGCACAATTCCTGAAGAAATTAGGCCCTTATTATTTAGGAATTTCCTTGAAAATGCTAGCACAATTCCCAAGGTTGATCATCTAACTGCATACAACACTTGTACACTCAACACTAGTCTACAACTGATGGTACACTTCCTTGGAATCTCCACCACTGTTAGGGAACTTGAATCCTCTACATGCACTAGTTATTTTTGGATGATTGATCAATCAACTTGATGATCATTGAGTTAGACTAATGTCCCACTCCATAACTGACCTTCAACTAGTTCCTCCAATAGTTGGAACTAGTTTAACTGAAAACAACTTGAAATAACTAGCCTTGATTGCTACAAATTAGAAATCACACATGCTTAACTGAAATCTAATTCCTTCAACTTTAATTTATTGAGATAACTAAGTGACAAGAGCCATGTCACCTCAATTTACTGTAGCCAATTTGTCTATTGATGTGGAAATTCGAATTTTCTCAATTTAAACAAGGCAAAATCAAATTGAGAATTTATTGCCACATTTTTCAACACTCCCTCTCAACAAGAAAGTGATTATCAACCACCCTTATCCTACACTTGTGGAACTCGAACTTCCCTCTTGACAAAGCCTTTGTCAAATGTCATCATCTTGTTCCTCTATTGGAATGTATTGTAGCAACATTATTCGCCTATGCACACAGTCCTAGAAATGGTGATATTAGATATCTATGTGCTTGGATCGATCGTGAAATACGAGATTCTCAGAGAGGTTAATGCAAATTTGATTACCACAATAGATCACAGTTGGATCCATAATCTGATCAAATAGTCCCACAAGTGTCTTTCTCATCTAGATCGTTGTTGGCATTACGAAAATGTGTTGTCCTTGATGGAAACCTTCTTAATAAACATGTCAACGTGATGGTAGCAAGATGAGTATTCAAGCTAGTACAAATGTGACAAAAATATTGGACAAAGGAATATCATTTCAAAGATAGAGGAATGATAAAGATGAAGTTTGAGGAAGTATACACAGGTTCTGTGAAGAAAAGTCACATACATGTGCAGGAATAATGAAGAAAATTTGTGTATATGCAGGTCATGTGAAGTAAACCGCGTACATACATAGGTTTGGTGAAGAAAAGTTGCATATATGTAGGTTTTGTGAAGCAAATCCATGTAAATACGCAATTTTGGTGAAAAAAAAGTCGCGTACAGTTTTCACACCATGGTATTCTAAATACCAAGGGTCTTTACCATGGTATTAGCCCATAGTAATGAGCACGGAAATGAACATTTAATCCCATCAAAAATACCATCGGCATAACTACGACATTGACCTAAGTTATTGGTTAAGACCCAAGGAGATGGAGATCAAAGTATTAAGTGTGCATGATATGGGTTATTAGTGAAGAGTTTGATCTGAAATAAGTATGCACCAGGGAGTAATATGATGGATCAGATCTAACAATTTGAAATGACTATACATTGAATAATCTGCTTATGGGTTGGTTTGATTGTGATGATAATGTTTTGACGTGTGTTTGTTACTGTGTATGCGTTTGACTAAGTTTTCATTTTGCAGCGAAGGTATGACTCAATAATTACAAATATGTACGTAGGTTTGTTATAGAAAAACGTGTACATACGCGGATCAGATTTTGAGTAGTAGAATATTGATTCTGCAGTATGGACAGATTTGTACGCAGGTATCAAATATGAAAGGCGCGTTCATACACAGAAGTGTTTTGTAAGGGTCGTGTACATATGCTAGGGTTTTGTTGAATATGATGTATAATTAGCTTGATCAGTCTTATTGTGCTTGCTGTTGTCTGCCAATGAAGTCTTTCATGATGATATGGGTTTAACAGTGATGGTTGAGGTTAAATTATCTGTGGAACGATTTTTTGAATAGTAATGATGCTACTATCTATATGTGGTTCAAATATATGTAATTGGTTTTGTAAGTGATTCAATGAGTATTTCAGTATGAAAGTGATTCAATTTCAGGGTTCAGTGTTTTGAGATACGTACGCAGGTATGCTTCATGGAAAGCGCGTATATATGCGGATATTCTTAAGAAAAGTAGCGTATATATTTTGATATATGGTTGATCAGGGTTTACAATGATAGAAACTAGTTTCTGTGATGGATAGTGTGTGGATTGGTATTTTGGTGAATGGATTTATGGCGATCTAATTTCTTTAGTTGTTTGATATTGATTTCGGTCTCATTTGGTACAGTGATTAAGTGATTTGATATGATGATTGGTTTCAATTTTATTATCTGATACTGAGCTTAAATGATGGTGATGGGTCTAATCTGAAAATTTGATGAAAAGTGGCCTACAAGTTTTGATGGTTTGAATTGAGTGGATCTAGTATGAAAATTATGAAATGTGGTCCATGGAGGTGTTGAGGGTTGGAGCCTTCAGTAAGGGAGTCGAATCTTCCTTCTAGTGGTAGCTGGTAAATCTAATGAGGGGGTTGGAGCTCCCTTTCGATGGGTGTCGGTAAATGAGATCATGGGGATTGAGCTCCCTTCCAGTGGGTTCTGGAGAATGAGAGAAGGTTGTAGCCTTCTGTAGGAGAGTGCATGTATGTTGGTATGAATATGCACCAATACAAGATTGTCAGAAGTTTTTCATTACAATAAAAGATGAAGACAAAGATGATAGTAGTGGTGGTTTTCTCCCACATTGGGTTTCCACCTAAAAATCCTAGTGTTCATGTGTGTTTGTGTATCACTTATGTGTGATGATTTATTATGTTCTTACTACACATGGTTACTATTTAATTAATTCCTAAATAAGTATCTATGCATTGGTTCAAGTTAAATAGTTGATGAATTAGTTGAAAATTTAGTTAACTAGATGTATGCTTCTTATCCTCATCACAGTCGTGTACTTATGTTGGTTCATTGAATTAAAGTCGTGTACAAAAATATGAATAAGGAATTGAAAGATTTTAGTGAGTTTTAAAACACTAATTCACCACACCACCCCCCCCCCCCCCCCTCTAAGTATTTTTTCCAAAAATCGCCTCACATGTTGCTTGACTTGCAGTCATGTATTATGCTTCTGTCGGGTTGAGTGCCATAGATCTTTATTTCTTGTTGTACCAAGAAACTGTTGTGGACCCAACACTGAAAATTCCACTTGATTTAATCTTCTGGTTTGATGGATTTCCCACCCAATTTGCATTTTTGAAGCCACACAACTTCACTCTCATTATTTTTCCCAACAATTGGAATTAGAGCAGGTCCTTTAGAAAAAGTTTGATCGCTTGAAGGAGATTCTTCAAGTTGATGGGAAAGAAGAAGATATCTCGAAGGAGGGATTTAAAAAATTGTGAGAGTGATATATCATATGGAGTAAGAATTATAGATGTCAACAAATATTCAGGGTTGGGAGAACCCTGCTTTCTATTGATCAATATTGAAGAAGAAGGTAAAAAAGAATTATCAGGTATGGACTTTGTTCTAACTATGGTCCATTAACTTGTAATTATAGTGATGATGATAGTGAAATGACTGAACTTGCACTCATGGGTAAAATTTAAAGTAAGCACTCTAAAGAAAAAATAGATTAAAAAATGTTGGCCCTAGAAGTAGAAGATCAAGGCAAGTCAAAAACAATGGACAATGAAGGCATACCTATCCTAAGTAATGATAATTATCACCAATTGAAATAAAAGATGAATTATAATCTAATGAACCATGATGTTTGGTATTTAATATGCAAAGGCTACACAAAAAATCCTCCATCAGACAAGGAAGTGGAAAAGAATAGTAAGGAATTAAGTGGCATCATTAATAGCATACCTAATTTAACATTAAATAGGGTTATGTGTTATACAACTTCAAAGAAAGTGTGGGATAAGATACAATCAATCCATGAAGAAAATGCAAAGGAAGGTTGCTCATCAGGAAACTACCAAGTAATCCTATCCCTAACAATGTGTCAAAAAAGTAACATGATAACAAAACAACCTTTGTTATGTCAAATGGAGCTGTTGATTCAAAACAAGATAGCTTAGAAGAAATTTTTTATCTTAGAAAAAAAATAAATTTTGCTTTTAAAAGCATTGTTAATCTTAAAGATAAGTTGCAGGCATATGATAACAAGGATCACATTAAATTAGTAAATGTTGTTGTGGAATCTAAATAATATTGTGAAGGTCTTGAAGCTGAGATTGTCTCTTTAATAGCATATCTTGAAAAATCAGATAAGTGGGATTAAGAACTAATTCAAACATTTGAAGAACAAGAAAATGAGTTGAGAAGAGATTCTAAAATTAAAGGAGCAAGTGGAAGAAGGAAGAAAGGTTGAAGAAGATATGAAGAAGAAGTATCTAGAAAAGGAAAAGAAATATCAAAGAATGGAGGTTGAGGTAAACATTCTAAAAGTTAAGCTAGAAGAAAAGGATAAACTTTTGATATTTCAAGACAGTACTAAGATTTTGGATAATATTCTTAGTAATCAAAGGTCTCCCACCATCAAATATGGTCTTGCTTTTCATGAAACTGTTGAAGGAGAATCTAGTTCACAAGTTGATGCAAGGAATTTAAAGGGTAACAATGCAAAACCAGAAATTCTCAATAAAGAGATAAGAAGTCAACATGATCAACAACCAAGGAAAGTGCATATTCAAATAACATCATTCAATCCTAACTGTAGAAATTTTAGTTGATTCTCTCTTATGATCAATAATATTGAATGTTCTATATGTACTAATTATGGACATGTTGCAGCCAATTGTTGAAGTAGACTATTTCAATCACAATCAAATAACTGCTTCACAAAATGATCATCAACTTCCAGGTACTCAAGCTTCTTTAAGGTATATTATTATGATTCCTCTACTCATTAAAAATATTATGCTTGTAACAAGTTCAGGAATGTAGCAAAATAATGCAAGAAAAAATTTATGGATCGCCTCAAACAACATGGAAAATGATCAAATAAGAATATTGATGTCAGAAGACCTATAAAAGATGGATCCACCAACATTTCTCATAATAAGTAGAAAGAAGAAGAATAGATAAGGCGTGGTCTTGCACTCTACTCATTTGAAGAAGAAGTTGAATGGTACATAGAAAACAGATGCTCTCATCACATGACTCGAGATAAGAGTAAGATGGAGTCTCTTAAGAAAAATCAATATGGTAAGGTTATGCTTGGAAATAATGCTCCAACAAAAGTTCTAAGAAAAGGTAGAGCCATAATTAATAAACATAATGGAGTAGTTGATACTTTATTAGTTCAAGGGCTAAAGAAGAATATTCTAAGTGTAGGACAAATGGAAGATAAAGGAAATATATTTGTTTTTACATCAACCAAATGCAAAGTTATAGATGAAGAATTTGGAAAGGCCATAGCAAGAGGATATAGAAGCCCAGACAAATTATATGTGCTTGAAGAACTGAATTCTTGCAAATATGAGGAGGATTGAGACTCAGAGTAAAAGAAGATGGTGCCCATTGCAGTCTATCATTGTTAAAAGAATACTTCTAACATTGACTGCATAATTGATGTCAGGTACATGACCTCATAAGAGTAGAAG
The DNA here is from genome assembly GCA_000404065.3 of Pinus taeda. Lineage (NCBI taxonomy): Eukaryota > Viridiplantae > Streptophyta > Pinopsida > Pinales > Pinaceae > Pinus > Pinus taeda. Next base: position 157,716 of record APFE030215007.1, read on the forward strand.
ATGACTATTAGGTCCTCAACATTAGTGATGTGTAATCTCAGTGGGAGTAATACATGTATTGTCTTGATCATGACTCCCATTGTTGTTTTGATATTCATGTTGCTTACATAGTTGACAATGCATCTGATGTAGTAGCAGTGAACAGGTAGAGACAGTATAGGCTTAGGGGGATTTGTGGTTTCAACATTTTACTTTCTATACACGTATATTATGAAGTACATTCGTGTATATACGTGAGTTTTGATACAGATAGTCGCGTATGTTTTCCTATGATGAAGAAACAGCAAGACGGACTTAGGGAAAGGCCCTAATATGCTTCAAATAGTTATTATTTCACTTTCTTGTTCTAATTTTGATGGTTACAATCTGTGGATGCTACTTAGAAGTGGTATTGATGGTTTATGAATTGTTGCAATATGACATTGATGCTTTGATTGATTTACGGATTGACGAAGATGCTTTAAAGACCTAACTGATGGATGAGTTGAAATGATCAGATCTAACAATGAACATTTGGCATAGGTTAAGGGGAAGCATTTGTTATGCTTCTAATAATGAATTGTTAGCATTATGATTTCTTTAGTTTTCCTTGTTGAATAATGGTGTTCATGATAAGAATATTGGTAATGTTGGTAAAGACCCACGTGATTGCTGAATTTTTTATTTATAACTACGTGTTGTAGTTTCCATTTTCCATAAGTTGCATATATGGATGATGATGTCTATAGTGCTTGGATCTCACATGATATGTTGCACATGGGATATCACTTGAGGATTGGGTCTTTTGATGGTATCAAGGAGATGGGTTACTAACAAAGTTCGATAAATTATGGTGACATCATGTTTTTCTATTGATGACTTTCCTCATTGATGGGAATCCAGATACAGACTACTATTTCTATGTCATGGGATATCATTGATGGGTGAATTAGAGATAAAGATATTATGGATGATTACTTAAGTTTCATGTTGATGAAGAGGTGTTGGTGTGATAATTCTTGTTGTGTGAATAAAATAGGCCAAGAGAATGATTTTACCGTAGGTTTCATAAAGACATGGTTTAATTGACATGCTTCTTCTACATCTGCTAAATGATACTTGGAGACATGGCATACTTAGTCACATATTGATGATGTTAAGGAATGATGCTACTTTTCCCTATCTTAATTTATGATGATATGCTTAGTTCTCACATATGTTGATTGATGCATGAAAATATATGTTTCTATGCTACAAAAGATCCATATTCCTTTGATGAACACAGATTGAGTCTCTTCCTACTAAGGGAAAGAGAAATTTGACCTTGATGAGGTTAAGAGGATGAGTTGATAGCAGATCTCTATGGAAAAATATTATGCTGTTGATGTTTCTAACTTGGTCATGGGTTGATGGTATTAAAGCTACATTGTCTTATCTTGCAAATTGATGATGAAAATGTGCATGTTGTTGTTCACATTATTGTTGAAAGATGCTTATGGTCCAGATCTTGTATAGTGTATGATGATTGTTGATGACTATCATGGTCTTATTGAGGTCTTTGGTCTTAGTTATAAATACCATATTTGTCATTTGATGTAAAGGTCATGTAAAGAACTATGTTATAAATCATTGTACAATTCAGTCATGTACGAACTATTGTGGTCAAGTCATTTAATCCCATCTTTTTGGGTATGTGATGTAATGTTGATTCAAATATGTAACCTCACTATGTTGGGTGATAAATGTAAGCATGAGGCATTACTGATAGGAAATTTCATGTCTGGTTGATTCATAGAGTCATGTATTTCTTTGTATATCTTTAGAAAATTCAACATGTGCTCAGAGGGAGCATGGTCAGTATTCAGTATTCATACTTAGCATATCAGATCTACATCACTCATGTCAAAAAAGGGAGAGAATCCTTCATTCAGAATTGGTTAGCCCTTTCCTCTTGATGTCAAAGGGGGAGAGAAGCTTGGTGTTTGGAGAATGCTTGGTATATCTACATATGTGGTTACAAGTATCTACACATGGTGGTGACCAAACACAAAAGTGGTTGCCATCAAGTCCAAAGGGGGAGATTGTTGGCATTATGAAAAATATGTTGTCCTTGATGGAAACCTACTTGATAAACATGTCAACATGATGGTAGAAGGATGAGTATTCAGGCCAGTACAGATGTGACAGAAATATTAGACAAAGTAATATTAGCTTAGAGATAGAGGAATGATAAAGTTGAAGTTTTGAGGAAGTATATGCAGGTTCTGTAAAGAAAACTCACATACATACACAAGTATAGTGAATAAAAGTCGCATATACGTAGGTTATATGAAGCAAATCCGCGTACATACACAGGTTTGGTGAAGAAAATTCACATATACACGGGTTTTGTGAAGCAAAGTCGCGTACATACACAGGTTTGGTGAAGAAAATTCGCGTATACACGGGTTTTGTGAAGCGAAGTCACGTACATACATAGGTTTGGTGAAGAAAAGTCGAATATAATTTTTGCACAATGGTATTCTAAATACCAGGGGTCTTTACCATGGTATTGGTCCATATTAATGAGTGCGGCATTTCAGTAAACATCTCACAAATATGTAATCTGCAAGTTTAAACAATAGATTTAAGCATAGGGTTCTCATACTTATGTGATAATATTAAGATAATTAGTTGCAATTTCATATTTTAGGCGATAGATACATTTTTCATTCATTTACAAATCAAAGCATGATGAGAACCATACATCATCACTATCCTAAAACATGCTCATAACCTTCATATATAGCAACATAACAGTGATAATACAACTATCAAGATCACATAATAGCAAGTACACTTACCCATATTTTACAAGAGGAAAGAGCTCTTATTAAGATATGAAAAATGCAACCAAGTCTAGGACTTCCACGTACCACAAGATCGTAGACATGGTTGAGCCAAATCTCTCTTCAGCCAATCACCCTCATGCCATATTCTAAGCATGAATGTGGGATCTCATAAAACACATCAATCAAAATCATCCAGGGCTTCCACAGGTCAACCACCTCAACTCATCAAATAGATATTCCACCTAATAGTCAGACATCGCAAAACCATCACTAGATTAGTCTCTACCCAAGCCTTCCAGGGCTCTAGAGCATTTGTTCCAACCAAGGCTTACAGGACTAGTAACTCAACCCATAGCTTACTTGAGGCTTCTAGAGCATTTGTCCAACCAGGACTTCTAGGAATAGTAACTCAACCCATCAAGGTCTTCCAGAGCATTTTTCCAACCAAGGCTTCCAGGACTAGTAACTCAACCCAAGTTGTTACAGGGCTTCAAGAGCTTTTGTCCAACCAAGGCTTACAGGAACTAGTAGCTCAACCCAAGCTAATGGAAACATGAGAACAAACCAGAAAAAACAAAGAAATGAACACACAACACCATGGCTATCCAGGAAATGGCAAGGCTAGGCAAATCCAATGTCAATCCAAGTAATCCTCCATGTCAATGATAGATCATGACCACTAAACGACGTGCATATGCCATGCATGCCAAAACTAGTGAGGAAAACATGCATGCAACTCAATACCTACAAGAAAAACTTGTTATAGTTGTTGATCCCATTGTCCTCTTGCACTTTCCTACTCGTCCTCTACCTTCTTGCTCCAAAACACCAAGTATTCCAGACTCCTCCAAGAGTTATCCAATAAAACTCTAAGTACCAAAGAGTATTAGAGAGAGAGAATAGAGAAAGAGCTCCAAAACTGAACTTACAAAAGTATGAACTGACAAAACCCTGCCCACTAGGATTTTTTTTTCCACCATACAGCTTGGAATATGTGTACCATGACCTTGGTCTTATATTTTTTATATGGATTTTTAACCAGGGTTGTTACAGAACCCTCCTGTTACCGGGAATAGTGTCCACTCGGATGCTGCTATTCCCACTAAGACTGGTAGCTATCTTAGAAACAAACAAGTAAAGTCTACTTTCGTTTTCCTTTATGAAAATAGATAAGATTGGAACAAAGGAGACCAACCTTAGTCTTGCGCTCGATTTCCCTGTTTGATTCCTCTCCTTCCTGATAGAGCTTTACCACTTCTTCTTCGTCTACCCAGCTTCAAAGAGCACCTGTCGAATCAAAGCAACATACTACTATCGAAGAACAGAGATCTATATTCATAAATAACACAGGACCAGATATGTGTTAACCATACAAATACATATATAAACAAGCATACAAGAATATGGAGGAAAACTTGAATAGCTTTATTAAGATCAAAAGTAGCAAGAGGATTACAACCATATGTTCTGACCCAGCATCATCCGCCAGCAAGAAAGCCCTTCTTCACCTCAAGTAAAGCTTAGATCACCTAACACTATGAAGTTACACCAGAAAACCAACAGCACTTCTCTACAAGATACAAGATTCCAGCCTCTGGATCTCTGTGATGAGGGATACATATATAGATTATTGTAGGGGGTGAGTCATCTTCTGGGATCTTGATTAGTGTCCTCTCTCTGATAGTTCTTGATTCCACTTGGAGAATGATGATCTCTTGCTCATCCCTGGTCGAAAACAGAGAGGCAAGTTTCAGAGGGGAAGCTTCTGGAAGATTCCATGATCTTCCACCTCGCAATTTATCCCTGCCATTTGTCCATTCCCGACCATCACACCCTATAGAGGGGCCATTCAGCATGCATTGCACCCTTTTCCCTGTATCGTCAAATCGTTTTCACCTCCAAAATCATTTGCTTCATTCCGTGTCGTAGATGTGGGATTCATTAAGGCCCTCCTATGATGGGTCACTTCTTGTATGCATCGTACCCTTTACACTGGGAAGGTGATATGCATCACACTCTCTGCACTGGGTTTTCAGTATGGTCCAGTTTTGACCATTTTTGAGCAATTTTTAGTGGAGAACTTCTGGGAGATGATGTAATCAGCTAACCTTGTTCCTTTAGGCAGTGAAGCAACACTTTTAGGGACTTCGGAGCCCTCAGTTTATGGACATTTATGATTGGGGTTGAAGTGACCAAAAATTTCTATAACAGTTGCCCCCTAAAGCATGAGGTCGTTAATCTTTTGATGTCGGGTGAAATTCTTTACCATGAGGATCCGAAGTTTTTACGAGCTGGGAGGTGACCTGTAATTAGATACAATACAATACATTATCTTGACAACATTTTTTCATGATCTAGCTGAGGCGAGCATTCCCATGCTCAGCTTTATAAATTCACTTTCATGTACATAGGACAGACAATCATCTGTGTCGTAGACTGATGACTTGGACTCATCATCCTTTGATTTTGATAATCATCTATTCGGCAATGATGTACATTTGAAGTCTTTATATTCTTGAATATATCGCAGCCCGGATGGATGAAACTAGATCCGGGGTCTTCAAAACTCGTTCAATCTTCACTCGGAGTACAAGTCGATCCATGTGAAAAAT
>APFE030215007.1:172610-208397 GCA_000404065.3 Pinus taeda
TATGAGCATTTTTCAGTGGAGAACTTCTGGGAGATGATGTAATCAGTTGAACTTGTTCCTTTAGGTAGTGAAGCAACACTTTTAGGGACTTAAGAGCCCTCAGTTTATGGACATTTGTGATTGGGGTTGAAGTGCCGGAAAATGTCTATAACAGAAAGACCTCAAGATGCGCTTAAAGATGGGTGATGATGAAAGGTATAGTGTTTCAGGAGTGGGCACGGTTGCTTTTCAGAGGGAGCATGGAGCTCTTATCACCTTGACAGATGTGAAGTATGTGCCTGGACTGAAGAAGCATTTGGTATCAATCGAAATGTTGGAGGATAAAGGATACAATGTTGTCTTCAGTAAAGGAAAGGTGTTCCTTAGACACATCACAATGAGACAGGTTAAACAAATCGGTTGACGAGTCAAGAACATGTGTGCTCTTGAGGTTCAAGATGCATGCAAAGCCTTGAGGAGCAAGGCAAATGTTAGAGACTTGGTGGTTGAGAGGGAGAGTAAATTACCACTAAACATACAGTCCCAGAAGAAGTCTCAGACAATTGTGGAGGAGCCACAATTAGAGTCAGCAAAGGGATCACATGCAGCCATATCTCTAGGTATGAGGTGGGGTGATGTGAAGTGATAGTCCCAAGAAGGCTGAAATTGGGCAGGGTCCATTGAGAGGTTTTATCTCATGGATTGTATCTTGCTATGGGAGCCCAAAGTACAGAGTAGCGGGAGGAATCAGTGGGATTGATGCAGTCAGAGATGAAAGTGACAGAGGCTAGAGCAGTCAGATACTGAAGAGTGCAGAGAAGGATTGACAACAGTGCAGAAAGGTTGAGTTAGCAGAAGCGTAGAGTTTTTAGTCGACAGAGGCAATACTAATTAGAGACTTTGATGACAGAGGCATCATTTTGATTCAAGTTGGATGCTTTTTTGTTTCTGGAGATTGCTGGAGAAACAACACTAGAGAGAAGTGTTGCATGCAGAACGTTCCAAAGGTTCAGGAACGGGATCAAGTTGAATTCCTTTCTTGTTGAGAGGGAGTGTTGAAAATAGTAACAAGAAATGATAAAAATAGAATCCAATATATTCCAAATTTAATTTGTCCTTGAATTCAAATTGTGAATTAAATTCGAATTTAGTCTCATGAGCTGCTTGAAAAATAATTAATCAATTCATCTTGAGTTAATTAGTTGGAGAAATTCAAGTTAGAAGTCTTTTTGAAGTCATGCAATAGTTATCCCTTAAATTAATGAGATTATCACTAAATTAAGGAGATAAGATTGAGTTATATCTGAGTTGTAATTAGTTAGCTCAGTTTACTGAGTTAAGTCCAGTTAAATTAGTTCCAAACTGTTTGAGGAACTAATTGTGAGTTCAGTCAGTTAATGCATCCATGCATCCAACTAGTGTACTCGAGATAACTGAAGATTCTCTCATCAGAAACTCATGCACGTCTATTTAGAGAAAGACTCAGTTGAGCTAAATGTCAAGGACAGTGTACTATCAATCACATGTTTTTTCCTATAAAGGAAACTCATGCATGCAGTCAAGGTAAGGTTCCTTGAGGATTGCGTAGTTTTACAAGGTGTGAGATCAGTGTGAGAGATCAGTGTTACACTTGGTAGCAGGAGGATCACCCAGGATAAACTGCACAAGGAAATAGCAGGCTTGGAGGGCAGAGGAGAAGGTTTGTGAGAAGCCTTGTTTGCCTGTGAGCATCCTGGAGGATTGTATTGAGAGTTGGTTAGCTGTGAGAGCTAAGGCTTTGTATTATTCTGATATATTTCCACCTTGTATGATAATACAGATAGTGGGGTTTTTTGCTGAGGCTTTCCCCTGAGTATTTTCTGTGTTTCATGTGCATTGACACTTTGTATCAAGTTGGAGGAAGTCCATTGGGAGCCATGCCTCGTGACACATCTTTACAATCTAAACTATGGCACTGGAGGTTTACCCATCATTATTATAAGGCCCTACTCAATGTGAGATGGATGGTGACAGGTATGTTTGAGTTCAAAGTAGAGCATGAAGGTGTAGGTCCGGGATGTGCCAAAGGAAAACTTACAAGTAGACCATTCCCCTCAAGTAATAGCAAGACCATAGATATATTACAGTTGATCCACTTTGAATATCTGGTATGATGCCCGTAAACTCTTTGGGAGGATACTTATATTATCTCACCTTTACGGATGATTATTCTAGCAAGACCTGGATCTACTTCTTGAAGAATAAGGATGAAGTGTTCACCTGGTTCCAACACTTCAAAGCCTTTATCAAAAACCAATCTGAGAAGAAAATCAAGATTTTGAGGATTGATAATGGGACCGAGTACGAATCCAATGAATTCCAAGATTATTGTAGAGAAGCTGGAATTAAGGGGGAGACTACAGTGCCATACACTCCTGAGCAGAATGGTGTGGCTGAAAGGAAGAATCGTTCTATTGTAGAAGCAGTTTGTGTCATGCTTCGTGATCAAGGCCTTCTGAAGTTCCTATGGGCTGAAGTTGCAAATATTGTCGTGTATGATAAAAACCGATGCTCTCATCAAGCATTGGACTCCAAGGCTCCCAAAGAAATGTTCACTGGTAAGAAACCCGATGTTTCTCATTTTAGAATTTTTGAAAGCCCCGTATATTTTCATGTGCCGAAAGAGAAAAGAAGCAAATTGGGTGCATCTAGGAAGAAAGGAATCTTTGTGGGCTATGGTGAAAATTCTAAGGGATATAGAATTTATGTGGTTGGTCAAAAGGAGGTTGAGATAAGTCATGATGTCACCTTCGACGAAGATATGACCCTCAGGAAGATCAACAACCTTCCTCCTACAAAAGGACAAAGAAGCTAAAACCAAAAATCATGGTGCAAAAGAAGATGAAACGATGCCTAATGTTGATGAACCTATGGATCCTATTAATCCTCCTCCTCATGAGCCCTCCTCCTCCAAAAGGAGACCCTCATGGATTAGGGAGACTCTCGAAGATGCCTAGAGACACATTGCACTAAGGTTTTCTGTGAAAGCGAGAAGTCGAATAGGTATCAAGGATATTTGACTGCCATGAGCATTATCATTCAAAATGAGCCTTCATCATTTGAAGAAGCCGTGAAGCATCAAGTATGGAAGGATGCTATGAATGAAGAATATGAGTCAATTATGAAGAACGATGTCTAGGATGTGGTCCCTAGACCCTAGAAAAAATTGGTTGTTACCTCTAAATGGCTCTATAAAATCGGGCATGGAGTTGATGGAAGTGCAGAAAAGTTCAAGGCTCACTTTTTTGCTCGAGGCTTCTCTCAAAAGGAAGATGTAGATTATGATGAGATATTTTCACCTGTTGCCCTATACGCCACAATTCACTCAATCATAGTCCTTGTTACCTCGCAAGGATGGAACCTACATTAGATGGATGTTAAGACTACTTTCTTGCATGGTTCAATCAAAGAGGAAGTCTATGTGGAACAACTTGAGGGGTTTGAGGGTCATGATCAAGAATCTCATGTATGCAAGTTAAAGAAATCTCTCTATGGATTGAAGCAAGCACCTCGGGCTTGGTATGAGAGGAATGATAGCTATCTGATGAAGTTGGGATTCACTAGAAGTGAAACCGATCTAAACCTTTACTTTAAGGTTGAAAATGATAAACCTCTCATTCTAGTACTTTATGTGGATGACCTCTTTCTGACAGGTGTAGACCCTCTCATTCACAAATGTGAGAGGGAGTTGGCTTCTGAATTTGAGATGAAGGACCGAGGACCGATGCACTATTTCCTAGGGTTGGAGGTCTAGCAAAAGGCAAGTGAAATTTTCCTCTCTCAAGGAAAATATGTTGTGAATATATTGGAAAGATTTGGGATGGTGGACTACAAGCCTATGACTACTTCGATGGAACTTAACTTTAAGAAGTTATGTTGTAGTGCTTCTGGACCCAAATTGGGAAATGCTTCTTGGTGAGGTCCCATCCAGACATACGTTTTACAGTTAACACATTGAGACAATATATGGTTGAGCCTCATCATATACATTGGATTGGTGCCAAGAATATTCTGAGATATCTTCAGGGCACAATCACTCATGGACTGAGATACATTGTTGGAGATGTGAGGTTGCATGGCTATTCTGATGTTGATTGGGCTAGTAGTGTTGTGGATCGCAAGAGCACTTCTAGATGTTGTTTTTCTTTGGGTTTTGCTTCGATAACTTGGATGAGCAGGAAGCAGAAACCGGTTTCCTTGAGCACCATCGAGGCAAAATACATAGTTGCTAGTATGGCCTCTTGTGAAGTTGTCTCATTGAGGAAGGTCTTTAGTGAGCTTTTTTGACATGTGTTGGATACCACCGTGATCCTTTGTGACAACCAGAGTGGGATTCGATTATCAGAGAATCACGTGTTTCATGATCGCTCCAATCATATAGAAATCAGGTACCACTTTATCTGGGATATGGTACAATGAGGAGTAATAAGGCTCCATCACATTGGGACTGATGAGCAGGAAGCCAATATTCTGATAAAGCCCCTGGGGAAGGTCAAGTTCTTGGTCGTGGAGAGACCCTCTTATGAGGGTCTTGTATGAGATGGACATTGAGCTCTAGGAGCTCTAGGGGGCTTTTGGTACTTCTTGGAGCAATGAGCAACCATAGGGTTAGTGGTTCAACATTCCCCTAGTGGTTTTTTATGTACAAGGTGAGTGGTTCAACCTTCCCCTGTGATACCCCTTGGCAACATGTAAACATGATGAGTGGTTCATCCTTCTTCTGTTGATACATCCTACCCATGCAGTCTGGGACTCATGGGAAGTACCTCTCATCTGGCCAATGAGTAGGGAAATGAGGATAGGGACCATAGTACTACCGATATTGATTCGGGATTAATTGGAACTAAGTTCGGGTCAGTAAAAGTGTATGAGACACTCTTTTGATTGGAACTGACTTCGGGTCAGTAAGAGTGGTATGAGACACTCTTTTGATTGGAACTGACTCTGAGTTAGTAAGAGTGGTATGATACACTCTCTTTTGATTGGAACTGACTTCGGGTCGGTAAGAGTGGTATGACACACTCTCCTTTTGGTTGGGACTGACTTTGGGTCAGTAGAGGATGGTATGATACATTCTCAGTCACTTCTTCTTCTTCTTCTTCATAGTTCAATAGAGCAGAGCAGTGTAAAGCCATGCATTGATGGCAGAGATAGTATAGATTGGTAGAAGGATTAGTAGATGGAGTTCTCCCTAGTTGAGAGGGAGTATTAAAATTGGCAACTAGGGCCAAACTCCACATGGGTCATCTTATTTATGACAGCTGGTATTTTTCTTGGATTCCTCTCTCTAATAGGTGTAGGATTGATCTAAAGATAATCCAATTTTGACATGTACAAATGAAGTTATGAATTTTATTTTGATTATGGTCAAATTGTCAAGGTCGGCCAACAAACTTATGTAGGCTTAGAAGCCCAACAATCATGTCTATTCATCCTCAACGTTGCATATAAATAGAAGGTGACTTAGCCTCATTTGGACACACTCATCTTCACACTTCTCTCTCTCTCTCCTCATTGATTGGGTACGGATTTATGGGCCTCTCTCTCTCCATGCGTCTGAAATTTCAGGAGGCTAAATTTTCAGGAGACCAAATTTCTAGACAGTTTGACCAAGCATTGGCTAGCATGCGTTGACCTCCTTTGACTGTGTTTTTGTGAGGGCTATCTCTGTTTGGGTAGGCCGCATTTCTAGGCACAAAAATCGAGGCTAAACATTGATCGTTGACCATGTTTGACTGCAGCTAGGGCTGACCGCAGGTGCGTTGTTTGACTAGACTTTGACTAGGCTGAATTTGACTGTTTTGAGGGTTGTTTTATCTTATTGTTTGGAGGCTTAAGTTTACTAATTTCGTGAGGGTCAAATCTTCCCTATTGACTAGCATTGACTTTTTTGGTTAGGGCTCTTTTGCTACTGTTATAAATTATCAGATTTGTAAATTGTACTATCTCTCTTTGCTAAACTATTGAAGACTAAAAGAAGATTTGATCAAGGGTTTCCCCACATTGGGGTTTGTCCCTGGCTGGTGCCACATCTTGTGTCCTCTTGTCTTGGCTTGTCTTCTACTGTTTATGTTTATGTTCTATCTGCGTTTTACTATCATGTTGATGTGATTGCTAATCTGAATATTGATACTGGGCTAATAAAGAAATTGAAGTAAAATTGCTCTAAAGCATAGAACATACCAATGTTGTCTAAAATTAACAATTAACACTTGTAAATCTCATTCCCAAAGGGCTTAAGAGACTAATCCTAATCTATGAACCGTATAGTGCAGCGGAATTCTTAATGTTAACTGTTAAACCATGTGACTTTAAAATGGTGTAAAGAGCAATTATGACCTAAAATTATACACAATGATTTTACAATAGTGTTGGTTGTATATATGATCTAAGGGATGAAATCTATTTTAACACTGATTTTGTGTTTCAAAACGTGACTTGTGTTTGTGGCCTTTATTTTTGGATTAAAGTCTCATCAATTAGATTAAATGGCATATAAGTGTTTTGATGACTATAAACCTTTATTTACTATTTAATTTATATGGCTATACTAGTATGTAAATTCATAAGGTGCCATTTTTTTTATTTAGGAAAATGTTTATGAACTAACCTCGATCCATCTTAACTCTTGATCTATCAAGCGCTGAGAGGGATCAAATCTCTCAAAGTGCAAACCTATTTTTTGAGTGCAAAACTTGAGGAAAAGTTTGCACCTCGAGAGATTTGATCCCTTTCGAAGCTTGATATATCTTGAATTAAGATGAATCTAGGTTAGTTTAATTATTAATGATAATTAATATATATATATATTATATATATATATATATATATATATATATTATATATATATATATTATATATATATAATATATATATTTATTATTTTATTTTAATTTTTTTTATTGTAATTTCACTTAGAATGTGTTAATTAATAATTATTAATTGGTTTATTTTATTTTTATTTTTTTGCATCGAGAGGCACTCTCCAATGCAGTATGAAAGATATGTTGTAATATGATGTCGTGTCCTATTATGCTATGTAAATAAAAATAACTATATATTAAAATAAAAATAATGTATTGACCCATGGTATTCATGTGGAATATATTCTATTTATTGGGGGAAAGAGAGGGGAAAGACTAGCGTACATCCATCTTAACTCTAGAACAAGAGATCTCATCCCTCTCGACACTTGGAAGATCCAGAGTTAAGATGGATCTAGGTTGGTAGGTGATTTGACCGAGTCAAAATATTTACATAACATAACATAACTTTACGACATATTTTACATGATGGACTGAAGAGTGTCTCTTGGTGCAAAGATGAAAACACGTATCCATATTAATTTAGTGGTGTTAATTACATAAATGGTATATACACATATTGAATGTTGACAATGCATGTAACACCAAATAATTTTAAATTTTTAAGCTTTTGAATAAAGATTAATTAGAAGGAAAAAAAAAAGATTAATAAAATTACATGGAACATTATTAGAGTACATAGTACAATTAATTTTTACGAGTGATCTTAAGATGGTTAAATATTTTCATTCATGTTATTTTTAACATTTCAAATTTTTTATTATTGGTCAAATATGTTTAAAAACAAACTTAAAAAAAAATGTTATGTGAAGCCTCAAATTTTAGGCACGGTTAAGGATTTGACACTTCATTAGGCTTTGATTCATAGTCTTTGAGAGCTAAGCGTCAAATTTATTGAATACATAACATCAATTTTTCAAAAATGTTGGTGAGTGTCTCAACTTAATGGTTCGAGTTGGATCAATTTATTGACATGAAATAACCTCGCAACATGTTTGTGTACATGTTATACCCTTTAAGATCAAGGAACTTTCACTCCGAGCATTTATAGTTAGGTTTGATATGCTTTGGTCATGAACTATGCCTTTTTAGATTTTATATGCTTGGGTCTTGAATTCAGGATTTTTCATAATCTTGCAAAACACTAGAGGATGATAGGTGAACCATATTTTCTATAGAATTTAGCTCATAAGCTCACAGATTATAGATAAACCAAAGGGATGTTTAATTGGTTTGACTTTTTTTTTATAAGGCATAATGTGTAAGGAGTTCATGGGATCCATTCCTATTTATTGGTGTGGGGTGGTCCATTGTTAATGTCACCCTCCGTCTAGAAATTGGGGAAAGAGGAGATAATTTGTGGAATGGTATTAACAATTGACGGAATAGGAGATAATCTATGGCATGGTATTGACAATCAAGGGAAGAGGAGATGCTTTACGAAATGATATTTATTGGAATTCACAATTATATTGAGAGGGGGGGTGAATCAGTGTAATGACAATTTTTATTTACTTAAACATTTCAAAATCATAAAACATCAATCTCATAAATTAAACAAATAACACATGATATACATGGAAACCCTTATGGGAGAAAACCACAAAATTTCTTTATATGAAATATCTTGTAGACATCAACCTACTATTACATCAATTTGTAGGCATCAACCTACAAGAGACACCAATACCCTCTATTATTTTGTAGGCACCACTAATAGGGGACATTAATCCTCTCTGATGTTTTATAGGCACCAACCCATAAGAGACACCAATCCACATTTGTTGCAATATTTGTAGGCACCAACTTGCAAGAGACACAAATCGCCACTGCTGCAATATTCATAGGCACCAACCTACTTCATTGAGTGTGCTCGCTTCTTCACAATGTATATTAGTTGCTTCTACTTTCACCAAGTCTTCTTGTTGCTTCTACCTTCACTAGGTTTTTAAGTTACTTCTACCTTCACCAAGTCTACCTATTGCTTCTTCTTTCATCAATTCTACTTCTCCCAAAACTTGTTTCTTTTGCCTTCTTCCCAAGAAAGAATTTGCACAACATGTCATGTATCCATTTTGCAAATCTAGTTCCAAAATATCTACCACAAGTACTTAGAGATCTCTTATTGGTCCCCTCCATATTTCATAGTTTGAAACATTTCAAAAAGAAATTTATGGCGAAAATAACTACCTAATGTTTTTGAAGCATGTTTCAGGATTATTCAGGAAAACTAACTTCCTCAAAATATGTCTCCAAAATTGTAGGGAAACAAGGTTCGAAATTCCTACCACATGTACCTTGAAATATCTCCTCTACTTCCTCCAAATTTCATAGAGTAAAATATCACCGAAAAACAATATAATGAAAATTCCAAGCTGGCCCGTTTGAAGCAAATTTCCAAAGCATTTAGGGAGTCTAACTTGTGTAGACCATATATCTGTAATTATAATGAACTCAGGTCTGAAATGTTAGCCATAGGTACAAGAAGATCATTTATCTATATCCTTCAAGCTTCATGTTCTGAAACATCCCAAAACAAAAGTTATAGTGAAAATACCAAGTTGACCTATTTGATGAGCATTTAGGAAACCTAACTTCCTTGTACCATATCTTGAAAGTAGAGTGAATCAAGGTCTGAAATTTGAAACAAAGGTACATGAAGAGCTTCTATCTGTATCCTCCAAGTTTCGTGTTTGGAAACATCCCATAAAAAAATTTATAGTGAAAATCCCAAGTTGGCCTATTTGAGAAGCATTCAAGAAGCCTAATTCCTTAGACCATATTTATGAAATTATAGTGAATCAATGTCTGAAATTTGAACCATAGGTACATGAAAATCTTCTATTTGTACCCTCCAAGTTTCACGTTCCAAAACATCCTAGAAGAAAAGTTATAGCAGAAAAACCAAGATGATGTGTTCACCCCATAAATCACATTTATTCTTCCACCTTTATACTCCAAGAATCACCCCAAAAATTATTACTTAGGTCCTCTTGCAACCTTAAATCTCTTCTTGCTTGAATAATATGAAAATGAACTCATATGCCCTTTATTTATAATGTTTGTATATTCATTTATGGGGTTGATTTATAAAACTAGTTGGGTTGGCTTGCTTGTACTTTGGTTGGGTCATCCTTACGAAATATCACATATCTCCTCATTCCTATGGAATTAGAGGGAGCGTCATATACTGTTGGAAAGGTCTCAAAATAATATTTCCAACCATACATTCTATGCTTTCATTTGAGCTAGATAATTAGAGTAAAAATACATTCAAATATAGGGTATACAAATGGGGCATCAAAAGTCCAAAAACTATATTTCCAACAAGCTTCATTTTCCAATCTTTATCTTGGACATAAGTAGGCCCCCGTATCATTGACATTAATGATAAAAATATTTCCAACGTTATTGACAATGTGCCATTTTCCATATTCTTCGCTTGAGCACAAGTGGGTGAAGGGATTATTTCTTAGGAAAATAAATGTAACACACTCCTCCCACATTTACCCCACCTAACTAGTCCATTGGGGTAAGCATGTGACAAAGAGTTATTGTGATGTGATTCAACAACCCATGCATAGGTTGAGGAAGTGGAATCGACAAAACAAAACCAATCTAATCTTTCTCATGAGCTACAAAACATTCATGAGACAACCAACCCTTCCAGGTTCCCGACCCTTGAGAGAACTTTCATTTTGCTGAGCTAGACCCCAAGTCACTCCCATGACAAGCCATGTGTAACACCCTCCTCCCACATTTACCCAAGCTAATTGGTCCACTGGGGTAAACATGTGACAAAGAGTTACTATGATATGATTCAACTCCCCAAGTATAGTTAAGGAAGTGGAACTGACATGACAAGACCAATCTGACCTTCCACACATACTGCATAACCTTCAAAAGCCAACCAACACTTCCAGGTGATCAACCCCTGAGACAACTTGCCCTTTCACTGCCCTAGAGCCTCACCTGCTCCCATGACAAGGCATGCATGTGACTGGGACCCTCCAATCACTCCCACAACCAGGCATCCATGCGACTGTGGCCCTTTTCAGGTAGTTTTGTGCCAACAGCCCTAGATTATGTGCCACTTTTTCAGGGTCAGGACTCAAGCCATTGCCATGAACTTCAAGAAACTTCCAAAAATGAAAAATAACATAGAAACAAGGGTAATAATGCAAACACTTGAATAAGGACTTGACTTGACCCTTACTAGCCATGACAGGCATTTCATCAAACATATCACAAACATGTAATCTATAGGTCACAACAACAAATCTGAGCATAGGGGTCTCATACTTATCTGAGAATCATCAAAGAGGACTGGTATCTCCTCACAATAGCTGCATTGTTATCTATCGTGTCATTCATTCAATAACATTTCATATACTAACCAAAGCATGATGACAACCATATATCATAATTGTCATAAAACATACTTATAATGAGCAAATAACCAAAGATACATCAATGAGGAAACCACCATTAAAGCCACATAATATCAAGCACATTGACCCATGAAAATACCAAGGAAAACTATCTCTTATTAACATATGCAAATCCAACCAAGTGAAGGACTTCCACGTACCACTCGACCATAAATTGGGCTGAACCAAGTCTCTCTTTTAGGCAATCACCCCCGCGTCATATTCCAAGCATGAATGTGGGATCTCATGAAACCAATCAAACAAAACCAAGCTAGTGCTTCTAGAGGCCAAACCAAATCAACCCTCAACCAGTGACTACACATCACGGTTAGACATCACTAACCATCACTAGATCGATCTCTACCCAAGTTGTCTAGGGCTCTAGAGCGTTTGTTCCAACCAAGGATTCCAGGACTAGTAACTCAACCCAAAGTTGTTGTTAGGCTCCAGAGCGTTTGTCCAAACAATGATTCTAGGACTAGCAACTCAACCCTATTTGTTATAGGGCTTCTAAAGCATTTTTCCAACCAAGGCTCCAAGAACTAGTAACTCAAACCATAGCCAAAGGAACATGAGAACGAACCAAAAAACAAAAGGAAAGAAATGCAAAACGCCATGGCTATCCAGGAAATATAAAGGTTAGGCAAAACCACTATCAATGTAGGCAATCATCCATACCCATGACAGATCATAACCAAGGAACCACACACATGTGCCATGCATGCCAAAACTAGAAAGGAAATCATACATGCATATCGGCACCTGCAACAAAAACCTAATGTAGTTGTTGATCATGACGTACTCTTGTGCTTCCCTGCTCGTCCTTTTCCTTCTTGCTCCAAATCCAAAGTATGTCACACTCCTCCAAGAGTTCTCCAAGAAAGCTCTAAGTGTCCAAGATTATGAGAGAGAGAGAGTAGAAAATGAGAGCTTCAAAATTGAACTGACAAAAAGCTACATACTAATCCTCAAAATCCTTTTTATTAATGGGGCCTCTATTTTCTTCAATTTTCCATTATTTTCCTTCATTTTCCTCCTCACATGCAACCTGTGACCTTTCACCTTCCTTTTCTCCTATTTTCCATTATTCTCATAAATAAAATGCAAATAAATGTCTCATGCCTTTCCAAAGACTTTACCATTACCTTTGCCAATTTCCATAGCCATTAATGAATCACAAGTGATCCCCATTGTTGAAAAGTGTAACTAGGTTCAGTCTTCATAATGACATGTAACTGTGACTTCTGCAAATGATGTTGTTCGGTAATTTAATTAACTTTAAATTACTTGCATAAATTATCGACCAGAACTAGTAAGCTAATGAAGTGTAAGTGCATTTTATGTGCTAGAAGTCATTGGTTATTCACACCTCTAAATTAAATTGAGTTATCGAAATATAGATTCTAAATTAAGTTATTGGAATGCACATGAGTAGAGCATTTATTCTTAGAAAATAAAATGATTACACTCTTTTATCAAAGACTACTTATGGAAAATCTCACACTTTGCTTCAAAAGAAACTTTCACAACTCTGCATAAAAGTAAATCAATCCCACACTTATGAATATTAATTGCACTCTTATAAAAATTATATCTAATTATGAAATCCACACAACTTATGAAAATCTTAGAATTAAAAATCAATCTCACACTTGTAAAAATTAAATTTAACTTGGAAAACACACACATACACACACTCTGCTATATGTCTGAATTATTCTTTGAAAGAAACTCAATTTTTAAAAGAATCAAATCGTCTATCATAATAACACACTTTTGCATGAAAATCCAAAATGAATTGAAAATATATTCTCACTTGCTCAAAATCATAAATCACTCTTGCTTGAAATAAAACTTGCAATCAAATCCTCTATTTTTAAGAATTATAATTTTAATTTAAATCCAAACTCTCATTGTTATTATCATTACTCATTAAACTAATTCATGTACTCTTGAATCAATAAATAAAATTTGTTAACAAGACAATCACATTGCTGCTATTTAACCCAAAAAAATCAACAAAGGAAAACATTCTACATGATGCATCCAGAAAAATAAGCTCACAAAATGATATAAGGAAATTCTACTTAAAAACATAAAAGAAACTTACTACTTGAGGGGGGCCTCCACAAGTAGATGGTCATGAGATCCAATTGAACAATCAACCACGCATCGAAATAAGAAGGATTCTTTATAACTGAATTGAAAACAAAGTTATAATTATCACTATCGCATAATAAAATCATTGTGTTTATGTTTGCTTACGAAGCCTTTTTTATAAATCCCGTATCATTAAATGTTCAGAGCTTCATGCCTAGCTTCGCTTAACAAAATACTAAGATTAACTATGAAAGATGTTATGATGAAATTCACTAACGATTTAACAAAGCAAATCGTTAGGCATATATATCGTTCCTTGCTCGCTTGTGTAGCTGACAGAGTTGACTTTTGCCTGACCACATAACTGGAAGCTTCTTTCACCGATCTAGTTCATGAAAGTAGGAAGGAATCGTTGAGTGCATTGGTTGTCACCTTTCCATATACTTTGCTCTCCAATTGGCACCTTAGAACCTATGAAACAATGGACTTAGCTGCAGAATCAGACATTAGCTGTAGAATCATCCCAATACGGTATCTAAAACAAATATTAGACTAATAATAAAGAACATTATTAACTTATGAAATACAAGACTTTTATATACCTACCATGCCATAGATTCTATAATTTGTTTCCCATTGAGTGATTATGATGATAAAAAGGGTGAAATAGGTGGAAAAAGGATGCCAAAAATAAGCAATTATGAGGCTCAACATCCCCCCACACAAAGGTCATTGCATGTCCTCATGCAAAAATTAAAAACTAATAGTCTTTCTCTGTCACTACACACCTTCAGGAGCTTGAGCTAGAACATCCAAGTTTGTTTTCTGTACCTTCTTCTTGAAACTACCATCCTGGGCTTCTTCATCAAAATTTTGTATTTCAAACCTATAACCTTCCTCTTGAGAGACTTGTTCTTCTCCTTTAACTTTTTATTCTTTTCATACCTGAAGCCTAGATGTAACAAAATGTTATCATTTTTGGTTCTTTGAATTTCATTTTGCACCTTTAATGTCCCATGTCCCTGTTTCAAATGTTTGTTTAGTGTCTCTAATTCAAAAAACTATTGTTTAAAGTATTCACAATTAGAGGTTCTTTTGGAATGTTAGACTGAATTCCTTTTTCTTGAATTGAAGAAGAAAATACCTTTTATGTAGCCTTTTTCTCTAGAGACTCAATATAGTCATATATCTCCTGTTGCATTGGATCAATCTTTGGTGTTCTTCTCACTAGATTATCAATTGGTGATGACATTGGTGATCAAGATGGTGATGGAACCTCTG
Organism: Pinus taeda; assembly: GCA_000404065.3. Classification (NCBI taxonomy): domain Eukaryota; kingdom Viridiplantae; phylum Streptophyta; class Pinopsida; order Pinales; family Pinaceae; genus Pinus; species Pinus taeda. Next base: position 187,264 of record APFE030215007.1, read on the forward strand.
GTTCCTCTTCCTCTTCTAGATTAAGAAACTCCGTGAATTGTTGAGATGTCCCCTTTAGCATTTTGTTAAGTATTGCACTTGTCCTTATGGTAGATGAGAGAGGAGTTTGTTTTTGAGTTTTCTTCTGTTCTATAGTGGCCTTCTTTTTTTCCTCTGTTTTCTTCTTGGGTGTATTTTCTTCTTTTTCATTGACTTTCTTTCTTCTAATAGTTTTCTTCTTTAGATTTTCTAAAACATTTTCAAGAGGAAGTTCATCTTCTGAATGTTTCTCTGGTTGAGGTGGGTTATCAGTAGGGTTTTCAGAACATTTTCTTCTGCTTCTCCTTATCTTATTGCTAGGTTCTCCTTACTAAACTTCTTTAAAATTATTTCTAGTTAGGAAATTCTCCCAATTATCTCCTAGACTCTCAAGATGGGCTTCAATAAGCATCTTTACAAGGCCATGATGATATAAAGTGTTTTCAATGGACTGAATTTTTCTTTGTGTATTGCCAAACATCTTCCTCAAGCTATTAAGTAGAAAATAGGGTAAATTGATTTCATTTCCTTCAAGAAAGTGCATCATTAAACAAACATGGTAGAAAAACATCCTACCAAATCTACCCTCACAAGTAATGAACTTCTGAATAACTAATAATAAATTCCTCCATTTACCCTTTAGAGTTGTGCTCAGAATACCCTTTTTAAAAAAAATAGCATCCGTACCTAGATTTTTTAGAAAAGCCTTCCAATCATTCCCTTCAATACCCCTATTTTTGAACCACCTTTCGCCAATTCTGGGTAGTCCAGTCACCTCGGCCATGAAGGACTCTGTCACGACAATTTTCATGTCCCCAATTTCTGCTTTAGTTCCATCAAAGGCCCGGACAAAAGATTTGGTTACCTCTCTGTCATAGCCATCAAATTTTTATATAGAACCTAGCCATTGTACTTGCTTGACCTGTAGGTAGCCTTCCATAAATCTCTTTCCATTCAACTCTACTCTAACAACGACTCCCATGTTGGCAAAGTCTTGCTTCAAAATTGCTTCTTTGACAGGGTTTTTGGAATGGTGTTGGGTTCAGAAATATGAGTATGGACAGGAGAGTGAAATGGAAAATGGATATGAGTGAAATGGCTCAGGGAAATGAGTAAAATAGCTCTTAAGAAATAGAGTATAATGGACATGAGCAAGCAGAATTATCAATGAAGCAGGGTTTCAAAAATGAAGTGTTTGTGTGATGATGACGAATAAAACAAATGGGTTTTTCAGGCTAACTTCACTGGCATGACATGATATTTATAACTTAGTCCGAAGTTAGAACAATAATCATTATTTCGAATGGTGGTTCGTCTATATTATTTCATAATGTAATGCTTTTATCTTTATTATTAAATCCAATATTTGCATACCTTGTGATTCTAATACTTGATTGTTCTTATGAAATTGTCCTCAGGTGCTTCCACCGTGGATTCTATCATTTCCTTTTGCCAAAATATTCAATCATTCCAGTCAGTGGTTCCTGTCATTATTAGTTGCAAAATTTCATCAAAGGTGTAGATTCTCAACAATTTTGTAGCTACTTATTCTAAAAAGAAAAAGAGAGACATTAAGAAAATGGGAATTAGAATAGGATTGAAAAATAAAATTTAGGGTGCCAAAATTACTTGGTTTTCGCATATATATATGTGTGTGTGTTGTGTGTGTGTGTGTGTGTACACACACACACACACACCATATATAGATATATACATAATAATAATAATAATAATAAAATAAAAAATAAAAACATTTACAAATCAAGTTGGAGAGGAAGGAAAATCCTTCCTAATCATCAAATCAATAATGTCTTGTAGGTTTTTAACAAATTCCTCCTTTGTCAATGACTTGTGATAAATTCTCAATCTATGACCATTTACAAGGAAGGTCACTATTTCTTCATCAATGGTTATGATCCTAATTGCACCATTATCAAAGACAATTTCAATCTCATAAGGCCCAAGCTAATGAGTTTGAAACTTTTCTTGAAAATCTTTAAACTTTGACTCAAAAAGCAATGCCCAATCTCCTGGCTGAAATTTTCTCCTTTATGTACTTGTCATGCCACCTAGATCTTTGTTGTTGAACTATGTTGGTTCTTTGAATAGCATCATGTCTTATCTCGTGTAGTTCATTCAATTGCTCCATTCTTTATTGTTGTGCTTCAGATAGGTCAAGACCTAATTTAACTTCTGCCTTGAAGGTCTTTACGTCGAACTGAATAGGAAATAGGACTTACTTCTCATAAACAAGTTCATAGGGAGATTGTCCTGTAGTGTTTCTCCATGTGGTACAGTATGCCCATAAAGCTTCTGGAAGCTTTTCTGCCCAATCTCTTCTATGCAAATGCATAGTCTTGGTAAGAATTGCTTCAATTACTTTATTGGTGGATTCCACCTGCCCATTTGCTTGTGGATGATATGGAGTGAACTTCCGATGTTTGATTTTATATTCCTCCATAATATTTTGTACCCACTTGGATGTAAATTGAGTTCCTTGATCTGTCACAATCTCCCTTGGGACACCAAAACAAGTAAAAATATCCTCGAAAAGAAATGAAACTACAACATTTTTAGTAGCAAAATAAAGTGCTTTAGCTTCTACCCATTTTGTAACATAATCAGTGCAAACAAGTGTTGGTGCACTAAGATGTCTTTTTCCAAGAAATCTTAATCCCTAAATTAATTGTCAACCCAGGGTAAGTCTTTTTATCTCAAGAGTGTCAGCACAATCTATGCAGTGAATTCCGAGGTTATCTAATGGTAAATTGTTGCAATCACTAATAACTATCTCTTCAACTAAATCCACACAATTCTGAAAGAAATAACTAAGGAAGAAATAACTCTTAAAGAACTCTTAACACACTTTGCAATTATGTTTAACTTATTCCGAAATCAAATGAATCTGAATGCGAATGCAAAGAATCACACTTGGAAACCTTCAAATATAATTAAGAATAACTCACTCAATCAAGAAAGAGAACTATAACAACTAAACAATAATGATAACTATAGCAAATCCGAATTGAACAGCAAATCCAATTGAAAGGCAAATCCTAATTGAATGACAATCTCAATTGAACGACAAATGATCTCTAAGCAACAATTGATCTATGTAAGCAAATCATGGAAATCGATTAATGCTATCTCCAAGATATATGGTAACATCACTCAGAATGAACAACAATCTACTACTAAAACTAACATAACCAATTCAATCAAAGCTTTACTCAGATATATCACATGCCTAAATCTGAATCTAAATGAACAACAGTATGAATCAGAATCGTCAATCTTCACAATAAGAGAAATGATATCAACTAAACATTAACATTAATAAAGACTAAGTAAAAATATTATAACACAAGAAAGCAGTAGAACTTCTCTTGACCGGGCCCAGAGTCGCGAGAAGTCTCTGCTAAGAAATACTCACAATATAAGTATGGATAAAACACAGTCTTTCTTCATTAATATAATTAACAAGATTACAACATCACTGAGATAACAATATTATATCTCTTAAAAAGAATAATTACAAATTATGAAAGTCTGAACTCTGAACTTGTTTTCCTTTTAGCCTTATATATAACATTAAAAGAGTAAACTAGATAAAAGCGAATCCTCAGGATCAAGGGATCCTGAGGATTTCGCTATACGTAATCTGATCTTGTCACGAAATAACATCAATATGCCTGGCCTCTCATTGTCTTGCCTGCCTCAGATGCTGTCTTTTCCTTTTACGACCTGGTGTTGCTTTTTCGATTGAACAACTATGACCAATCCACATCTTCTACACACAAGGATAGTAAAAAGTTAGTTTCTCGTGCTAGATTTATCTAATTTGTTTCCAAGCACTTTTATCTAACTTTAGCTGTTATTTCCTTTATTTTGATCCATAAACAGAGATAACCATGTAAGGATAAATGCTGAAATAAGCTATTTACAAAGAGAAAACATATCTTTTTCCTAACCCAACATACTCCCCAGTTTACCCTTTTTCCTTGGAAAAATCGTAATTTTCATTAATAGTATAAGAAAATTACATGTTGTATAACACTGAATGTATGAGATGCTCTCACCAGAAAGGTTCAGTTCTAAATATTATAAGCATTTACAGAAAAACGTCATGATGTAAACTGATATTAAACTTCAGAGAAGTCCAGTAATCATCAAGAAAAAGTATATACCAGAAAAAACTGTAAAAAGACCGTCTATGTACACAAAAAAAGAAAAAGGAGAAAAAAACCCTGAATGATCTAGAGATCATTCACTGGGCGCTCATTCATATCCATGAATGGTCAGTGATAATAGCTGTAGAAAGTGTCTTCCATGTATTCCTGTATCTGCCATTGACCTCTGCTCAGCTGCGCTGCCTCTTTGGAAAGATGATCAACGATCTCATTCCTTTCCCTGTATATATGTAAGCATGCAAAGGAATCAAATTGGGACTTTAGAGAAATGATATCAGTCAAAATATCTCTGAGTGTGTGTGAGTGACAATGATTTACTTCATTGGTCCAGTTTATAGTGAGCTGTGAGTCGCCAAAGATCTGAATTTTTTGACAATTTAGTTCTCTTGCAGTAAGGATGAGGTATTTTAGATTGCTCAATTTAGCAAAATTTTTGGTGTCTCTTTCTAGGCCAACTTTGATTCTATAGTTCACAATGTTGTCAAGATGTAGAATGGCTCCAGCCCCACAGCCATTGGCTTGAGCCGAGCTGTCAAAATAACCCCAAGCGATATTTGTATCAATGATTGCCGGAGTGATGACACAAAGGGGTTTGAGATCTGGGTCCTCTGGGAGTAGGTTGAAGATGGCTAACAACAAAATATTGGAGGCGTTTCATTCGATCTTAGCATCCATGAAGATGGTTTTGTTCATGTTAAGCCAGGTTCCCCAACAAATGAGTAGTGGAAGGTTTCTAACTTTCTGTGAGTTGGCTTTTAACCACCAATTATGCCAAGCCTCTTCAACTTTTTGCCCCTTCTAGTCAATATGAAAATTTAGTGAAGTGAGGATTCTTGACCAAAAAGATTTCGAGATAGCATGGGTAAGGAATAAGTGAGTGGTATCTTCCTCATGTTGCAAACATAGGCAACATCTGGAGGGACTCGAGATAGCACGACGCATAAGCATTAGTTCAATAGGAACTTTATCCATTAAAATGCACCACATGAAAAGCTTGGTTTTTGGGGGGGCTTTTAATTTCCAAAGATGTCGCCACCACTAGGAAAAATCCCCAGAGTGTCTGGCAGCTATTGAGTACGCATAGCCTGCTTTGGGGGAATAGTTGCCTTGTGAATCAATCACCCAAATAAGGACATCATGTTTGTCAGTGATCTGCACGTTGGCCTCTTCCAGGGTTCCAATGAAAATCTTCCAGTTCGTGACCCAAGCGTCAGGAATGTTGAGCATTCTGTGATCCTTCCAAGATTGGTTTTGCCTATTGTCTTGATTAGTAGTAGCTAACTGTGTTAGGCGAGTGATGCTAGAGGTATGTAGGAAAATGCAAAGTGGTTTGGGAAGAATATGGGCATTCCCACGGCCACTCCAGGCATCAAGTCCAATCCACACTTGCTCCCCATTGCCAATTTTCTAGGCCAGACCTTGCTTGATGAGGGGGAGAGATTGAGAAATTGCTTTCCATATTATGGAGGAACATGTCGAATGAACAGAGTGGCTACGGATCCAGTCCAAAAATGTGAGAAGATAAATATATTTGTAAAATGTAACTTCCTGCCAAAGGCTTCTTGAGTTTATAAGTTGCCAACCCAATTTTGTAGCCAAAGGATCAACAAATAACTGCAAGTTTTTTATGCCCCAGCCTCCCAGTTTTTTTGGTTTGTCAATGCAGTCCCAATGAACCCAAGCAAAAGTTTTACCCGCGCCAAAGGAAATGGCAGCAAAGTTGTTGAATTCTTTTTAAGATGCCTTTAGGGATCCAGGCCAGTGACATCCAATAAGCCAGGATAGCTTCTAGGATAGATTTGAGCAAAGTGAGTCTGCCTGCTCGAGAGAGCCAATGTTGTTGCCAAATGTTGATTCTGCTTTCTATCTTAGCAATAAGCCAAGCCCAGTTTGCTATTCAATAACCATTTGGTTTCAATATGAAGCCTAAGTATTTTAGGCCAGCATCTAGGTCTTGCCTCCCATAAGCAAAGAGTTGACTGGCCATTCTTGCTTCATTCGGCCGGTAGGTGACTATGATAATTGTTGATTTCACAATATTTGGCTCCATACATGTAGCTTTACAAAAAATGGATAGTATGGACTTGAAAGCATAAGAGTCTTGATAGGAGCCATTTAAAAAAAATCAGAACATCATCTACAAACAAGAGATGGGTTAGAGAAAACATATCAGAGATCCGGACACCAGCCAAGGAGCCTTCCTCTTTTCCTTTTTTAATCAGCTTGCTAAACCCTTCCATAATGAGGAGAAAAAGCAAGGGTGAAAGAGGGCATCCTTGCCTAAGACCTCGTTCTGCATGAAAGATACTTGAGGCCGCTCCATTGATGAGAATGTTGTAGTTGATTGAGGTAAGACAACCCATGATCCAATTGATGAAAGGAAAGGGGAAACTGATGTGGGTGAGTATAATCCGAAGGTAGGACCAACATGCACAGTCGAAGGCTTTGGAGAGATCAATTTTTAGGATGACTGCTTTTTTATGGAGCTTTTTGATTAAGTGCAGGGCTTCCTGAGTGGTACTAATGGCTTCATGGATCTGGCCGATGGCGGAGAATGGAAAATTGTTCCTTGGAAATCATACGGGAGAGAAAGGGCTTGATTCGAAGAGCAATTGTTTTGGATATGATTTTGTAAATGCTATTGCAGAGGGAAATGGGCCTGTAGTCATCAAAGGAGGAAGGGTTGTCGATTTTGGGAATAAGGGCAAGGAAGGTAGAATTGAATGCCTCCAAAACTCTAATAGATCTTCAACATTCTTCTATGGTCTGGAGGAGATCTTCTCCTATTAGTTCAAAGAAGGCTTTGCAGAATTCAGCTAGCCAACCATCAGGTCCCAGGCTCTTGTCCTTTTTAAAGCACTTCAGCACTGCTTCTAGCTCTTCTCTAGAAACCTAGGAGTTCAAATCTTCAATTTCCTCTGGTTTGATAAATCTGGGCAGAGCCTCAGCTGTGCGGATGATGCTTGGAAGAGTAATGCCTATGGGGGCTTTGAGAATTTTAGAGAAATGTCTAATCCCCATGTTTGCCAGCTGCTCAAAAGAACCCTCTTTCCTTTCATTCATATCTTATAGTTCCCAGATTGTGTTGATGGCTTTCCTGCCCTTGGCATATTGTTGAAAAAAAATTGAGTTTTCATCCCCAACTTGTAGCCTGATTGCTCTGCTCTTCAGTCTCCAACTTTCTTCTTTTGAGTGAAGTAGTTTAACTCTATCAGTTTCCAGATGAACCAACTAGGCATTTTTTTCAGCCGTGGATGTACCATTGGGGGCTGATTCTTCAAAGGCTAAGAGAGCCCATTCGATCCTTTGGATATCTTCATCATCTTTCCTCCATTTTTCTATAGCCTAGATTATTGTTTTGGCTTTTAAGGTTACTAAATTCTTCATAAAAATCTCCCCAGGGGAGGAGAGCTCTTCCTGAGAGCAGCGAACCCAGGTAGCTAAGGCTAAATTCTAAAAACTCAGCTCCAGCAGCCAAGAGGAGTTGAATTTGAAAGGCGAAGGGGGTTTTGTGGAGTTACCCTTGATCTCCAGAAAGATGGGAGAATGATCAGAAATCCCTCCACTCCCCACACATTAATGAAAAGGCTTTAAACTGGCCATAAGACGGGCTTTGATAAAGAATCGGTCTAGCCTTCTAGCAAGAGCTTCAACCCCCATTTTGAGGTTCCTCCAAGTTGGTTTAAGCTTCATAGGGTTAATATTCAGAAAATCATGGGAGTCCAAAATATTTTCAAAAAAACCATGAGATGGTCACTTTGTCCCCGGGAGCTCTAGGATTCAACTAAACCTAGAGAGAAATTGAGATCTCCCCCAATGATTATATTCTCTTGATTCATAAAGTTTGCTTCCATATCTGATTCCAATAAAATTCTCTGATCTGGTAAAGCCCATAAATGTTAATAATCCTGAAAGGTATGTTGAAATCCATTGATATAATGTCAGCCCCTAGAAATCCTTCACCTCCCTAGACATTGAGGATTTTTATGGTGCATTTATTAAATCCCAAGGCACAACCGCTAGAGCAGCCCTTCACATCCAGGAAGTGGAAATCCCAATCTGGGAGAAAACTTAAAAGGAGCTTATTGACCTGTAGACCTTCTCCTAGGGTTTCTTATAAGAGTATTGCATCTAGTTTTTCAGACAGACAGAGTCTCTTTAGAGCCAATTTTTTTTATCACGGTTGGGTAGACCCCTACAACTGAAGGAGAGACAAATCATGGGGGGCCGATGAGGGGGTTGCTCTTTTCTCTAAGAACCCTGTTGATTGGGGTTTGGACCCCAGAAGCCGTTTCAACACTAGCCCTTTTGATTGCCTTGGAGAGTTTTGATTGGCGGCCGCGAGGAGGTTTATGGGTTATGGAAGGGGGGGGGGGGGGATCAATGTCTAGACCAAGAGAAATTGGGGGAGCAGTGAGTAAGGACCGAAGGAAGTAATGGTGTGACCCACTTGAGGGCGGGCATTCATCAAGCGAGCAGGAGGTCCAGTCCATAGTAGGTTGAGGGATGAGAGATGATGAAGAAGGAGGTGCAGAGGGAACTGGGCAAATTGGAGAGTACAACAAATTAACTTTTGCTAAAGAACCAATGAAACTCATAGTATTAGTTAAATTAATAAAACCCAATGCAACTTGAGATAAATGAGGAAGAGAGGAGGAGGGAATACCCGCAAAAGTCATGTCCTGGGATCGAGGTTTGACTGGAGAAGGTTTAGCTGCTCTGGCGGACTGATGAGAGGCTACCTGCTGTGGCTCCTGAATAGAGGGTGGAGTAGTCTCATGGAGGTCCACTGGAGAAGGAAAATCTGATTCCTGAGTTTGGGTGGAGGATGAGACCAATAACTTTGCTGGAGAAGGATTCTACCTAGAAATTCTCGGGCAGTCTTTGTAAAGATGCCCCACTTCATGACATATCCGACAGTGAAAAGGAATGCCTTCATAATCCAATATTTTCCATCGAGTAATGTCGCCCATTTGGAGCAAGTATCTTTTTACTAATCCTTCTCTGGTGTCTAGGTGTACAAGGATACAAGCCATCGCCAGGCAGCTTGTGTCCTGATAAGTTCTGTCGTGATCCAAGTAGACACCTAAGTCATCTCCTATAACTTGAAGATCTCCTCTCCCTAAAACTGTAAAGGAAGAGCAGGCAGATGCACCCAAATTGGACCAGCTCCATGGTTTTCCTTTTCCAGGTCAAACATTGGCACCCATCTTTTCAACAAAACTGGGGTCATCTCAATATGCCAATACCGAGTGAGAACCCAGTCAACCTAATCTGGGTGAGCGAAAATCAAAGCAAACCAGCCTCGGGAGAGTGAGAGAATACCTGGAAGCTGAATGAGAAGTTTTCCCCAAATCTCAGTCGTCCACTTCCACAGGCGCATCGGGGTGTAGTTTCGACCTCTTACCCTTCCAACTAACACAATGCTCTCAGTAAGGGTAGCATGTGCCACAGTGATGCCTTTGCCAAAAATTAAAAGCCTGTCCCTTTCTTTGATTTTCGAATTTCTTGATTTTTTTTGGTCACTTAGGCAGTGTCTTTGCAGCCTATTCATTGTCTGTAAGGCCAATGTATTCAGAGTCTAGAGAGAGGTCATTCTTCGTATCTAGCTCTTGTCCAGGAATGCCAATGAAGCAGCCTGAAGGGGGGGCAGAGCCGACCATTTGGAAAGCAGTATAGAAAGGGGCAGATCCTAGGATGCCAATCTGTTTAGGTAGCAGCCCTTGTGGAGGGGGTTGTTGGCCACTCATTCCTTCTCTTGAAGAGCCCACACCTCCTTGATCATTTGTTTCTATTGGAAGGGCTTGTGACCAATTGTTCAATTCCGTAGGAGACAGGATGGTTAGGAAAGGTGCCTCCGAGCCCACTTCTGAGGTAAGTAAATATACCCTCCGAAACTGCCGGAAATGGTTGCGAGTATAGGTTCTAAGTTGTTACCTCCATTTCCTCCATTTGCATAGCAACTACCTCAACCCTTGTGATCGTCGGACAGGCTGACACTGGCTCGGACAGTGCGAGAATCGGTCGGGAGAAATTGTCCCAGATGTCTTCCACGGTTAGTGAGTCTGTGGAGTAGTCTAACACTTGCTTGTCCATCCATCAGCCAGCTTCCCAGGGGGTCAGTGCGCCATTTCAAGGAACCGAGGTAAGAAGAACTCTTGTTGACCAACAAAGGATAATAAACCAGGAGGGGAAAAAACAGTGGGGAAGGCTCCATTTCGTAAGCCTCCCTTCTGTCGCCGTAACCGCTGAGGCTACCTTTGAAAACAACTATTAACCCCCGAGACCCTCGAGGACTTTTGATGTTCCCTTCTTGCAAACAACTAAAACCCTTGAAGCGGAAGCGGGCAGGGGGAAGATAGTGGGATATATTATAATGATGTTGTCAGGCCTGACCCATAGGCCTGTATTCCCCTGACGAGAATCTCGTGACCGCAACTGGTAACCCTTTCGAATCAATGGTAAAAAAACATGAGTCAAACTAGAATGGCTTGGATAACAAGAACAGAAGATAATATCCCAACGAGGTTTGTCCAAGAAAACCATCTACTCCTCATCACTATGAGCTTGAAGGAGTGTTACACAGTATTTTGTCACCGACCCCGCATCCCCTGATCTCGGGTGGAGTCGGTCCCTGAATGGCATCTGCTCTATGTCATACATCAAAATATGTGTCCACATCTTCCATATCACTCAAGAAGATTAACCATGCTCATTAATCCTGAAGTTGACCCTTTTTACCCATGTTTCAAGATCGTCACAGGACATTAGTATCCTGCATGCGACGATGGCTCAAAGTGACTGAGAACCTCCTGACACTGTTGCAAGAGTACACTTGTTCTCAGTTTTAGGGATCGTTGCAAGTCATCAATATCTTGCCTACAACGATAGCCCATAATGCACTAATGCCTTGCGACGTCATCTTTGAGTCTCAGTGTTTGACCTGCGACAACACGGATATGGCAAATTAGTTCAAACATAATACTTCTGGGTGGTTCTAGAGCTGGTTGTTAGGTCAAGGAAGTTCACCTCTCCTCATTTGAGATCATGGTTCTGCCTTCTGAGTAACCTCCCTTGAATATAAGCTTCCTCTCCCCTCATTTATGGAGGCTCCTCCTCTTATAAAAGCATCCTCCATAACTATGATCAGCTAGTGCTAGTTGAGTTTTTGGTGTGCTAGTTCTTAGCTTGTTGGATTGATATCTTACAGTTTGGATTGCCTTTCATGTTGTGGATTGAGAGTGTAAAATGGTTTTGTAAGAAGGAAGCCTTGTTGTGATTGCCTTAGTTTCATACTTGTGCTTTTGGGTGAGAGAGAGAGTTAGCAGTCTTTTTGGGAGACCTTTGAGAGTGAATGCTTATGAAGACATACTGATCAGACCCTTCAAGGAAGCTTGCGATGTCAAGGCGTGGTTGTAAGATTTACTATTGTTTACATTAATACAATCAATGGTTCCTATATCATGTATGAAATGTATGTTGATAGCTTATGGTTCCTTGAATCTATAATTAGATAGTTCGTTGTTGTGCTCTATTATGTGTTTTGTCGTTTTCATATGTTGTTTCAGGTGAATCATTCATTAAGGAGAAGATAGCGATAGCTAAAGCAACATAACGAATACTTCATCAAACATCGATATAAGGTAGGCCTCTTCAACGATAACTATTTAAGGAATTAGCTATTGTCTTTGTCTTGCTATGACTAGACCCACTCTAGGGCTAGAGGGGTTGTCTCTGTCCGCAGAGGGAACTTACCTACATCACAAGTTGGCGACTCCACTGGGGAGTCCTCTATGTGTTGTCTCTTGATTTTGCTCTTGTTGTTTTTGATTGAATTACATCGTGTCTCTTTGTTTTGGGACTAAGCCATCAGTGTTTTGGATCACTTGAGTAGATTTGGTAGTCCACCTCACTGTCTGAGTGATAATCCTGGTGTCTTTTAGCTGTCTTTGCCTTGTTTTGCTTCTTAATTAAGATTGTCATTGTTTAGCTCTTAACAGCTGCAACGAATTGCTCCTATCCTCTTTACCCAAGCTATACGACGTGGATATCCTGTCATACAGTTGCGAAAATTCCTGAAATTGAACCGTCATCGAGAATAGGTGTACCTTTGCGACGACATCGCTCAGTTGCTAGTGTCATGCCTGCGACGATTTGGCGATCATCTCATGTTATCATTCATATCCCTGCGATGATTCCTGTAGGGTTGCTTTTTACAGCCCTGCCTCCTGAATAGGCCAATGTAGCTTGTCTTATGTTGTCTCTTACATCTTATTGAGCTTTTTTTGACTGTGTTTCCAAGGCCTATCCTTCTTAGTTCCGTTTGTATGAGTTTTGGTTTTTTGGGATATGTGAGCTAATTCTTTTAGGGTTTTGTCAAGAATTCACTTGTTTTGGGTTGCTTGTCCTTCCAAGATTCTGAACTACATCCACAACAGTCTTGTTGGCTTGTTTGACGTTGTTCTCTTGCTACTTGCCCATTTTCCTGGTTGATCCGTAGTGATTGGTCATCAAACTAGCTTGTTGTGTTGATTTGATTTCCATTCATTATTGAAGCATAGAATACATTTGCCTTTTGATCAGTCAGGTTGTGCATTAGCTTATTTGTTATTTATTCCAAAAATAAAAAAAACAATTGCACTCATATAGTATACGAAAATGAAAGCATGTTTGCATCAGTAGATTCTTTATGATTAGGAATTGAAAAGCGAAATTCAAATCTTTCATTTTTCTTCATAGTAGTTGCGAGATAAGCGGAAATCAATGCATTGTGTTTCCTAATGATTGGATTACTTGCTTGCACTATTGTTCTTTCATTTGCTTGTTATTGTCTTTGTTTGCTTGGAAATGAACTCCTTACCCTCATTTAGGTAGTTGTTCATTGAAAAGAATGGTTTTTTTCTCATCTAGTTGCATTCTAGGAGTGTTAAAGATACATTTGATAAGGCCTTGAAATCGAGACTTAATTCAAGATTAACTGTTAAAATCCATTGAATGAACTTAAAAATGCATTAGAACCTAACGCTCACATATTTAGAGGTCTAGGCTAGAGACATGTTCCGGTGTTGTTAAACCTAGTTCCTATTGTTCTCACTAAGGTTGGGTGATGCCTCCTTTTGTGATACAATAGATGCTAGTACGGATTTGTGGTCCCCGTACCATTGCGTATATATTGGGAGACCTCACTAGGTTATCATACTATTATCCATAGGAAGCCAAGTCTACCACCTTACAAGTTGTAACGCACCAAACACAGCTTTCGGGAAGATTAACTACCGTACAGAAAGTCCTTGGTCATTTCTCTTTCATTTTATTACCAAGGTGTATATGCAGTTTTACGATTTGTTTGGTAAACCTCTTGCCTAGAATTCCAGAGCAGTAACTTTCGTTCCTTTTAGATTCTTTAAAAGTAAAAGGATCATCTAAGCACTTGTCCTTTCAGGCTCATTAAACTTTGAAGGCGACTAGAGTCATCTTTAGCCTCTTTTCTCGACTCTTTAAACATGAAAAGACAAAGTTTCGTTCTAGCGCCATAAAATTTATTTGCCATGATAACATTTTACCTATTAATCTTGGCCACGTTGTGATCGCACATTGATAGATTTTTTGCAACCTTATTGATTTTCTCCTAGAACTTTTGAGCTAAGCAATCCTAGTGAACTCAACGATCCCGTCCTCTTTACCAAGTGACGGAGACTCTGCATCTCCTGTCTCTTCTAAGGTATTGATTGTTGGTGGTACCCTTCCCATTGTTCCAAGTGTTCCACCTCTTGACTCTCGAGCTCCGGGAGAGGAGCCTTTTGATATAGATTGGACTCTTCTCTGCAAGTATTTAGACGAAGACCTCCCGTATACTCCTCCTGGTGTTTCGGTTGCAATGGCTTCTTTCGACATGGATGAGACAAGTCCCGTTAGCAGTTAAGAGAACCTTGTGTCAAGCAGAGAACTTCCTCTTCCCCTAGAAGGTTTCCCCTTTAACACTCCTCTTGGCATGTCATTACCATTGTGCTATCGTGCCTTGTCTGACATCATGAGTTCCACATCTCTAAATCAGAGTTTTGTGTGGTCTCATATTGCAACCCCGAATTCATAGCCTTCCATGGCTTTGACTTCCACACCTCAGACCCAGGTCATATCAGTCACGCCTATTCCGTTAATGCCCACTGTTTATGTGGCTCTATAACTCCTTCCGTTAGCGCAGTTACTGTGTCCTCGGTGGTTGCTACTGTTGCTGGGCCCTCTTTTGGACCCGTTAATAGTGGTCCTTCATCCTTAGCGTCCAGAGTTAATCACCCTACAGGTAATATACCACTTTCTTCTGATTCCATTCCGACAGGATGGTCATATGAGAAATACATGTTTACTCTTCAAAACCCAAATCATAACCCTCTGGGCTCCCAACCACCTTCCTATCCGCATAACCCGTTGCACTATTATGATCCTCGAGGGGCTCATATTTATCACACTAGTTCCCTCCCTCCGGAGCAACTGTTTCAAAGGCAACCTTCAGCCCTACAAGGACAACCCTTTCAGGGACAACCTTTGGCCTCCATAGGTGCCTCTTTTGTTTATTAAGGGCAAATTTCTAGTCAACCAGGTCGACCTCAATTCCAGCTAGGCCAACCTGTTGCCCAACAAGGTTAGCCTTTTGGGCAGCTATGTCAGCCTCTGTTTCAACCAGGCCAACCCGTTGCCCAACAAGGTTAACCCTCTAATCAAGCAGGACAGCCTCAGATCCAACAAGGCCAACCTGTTGTCTAGGCAAGTTAACCCTCTAGTCAAATAGGCCAGCCTCAGTTTCAGCAAAGGCAACCTATCACCCAGCAAGCTCAACCTTCTAGACAAATAGGTCAACCTCAGTACCAACAAGGCCAGCCTTCTAGCCAGTTGGGTCAACCTCAGTACCAAACAGGCTAGCCTTCTGGCCAGTTGGGTCAACCCCAGTTTCAACAAGGACATCAGTCTGGACAAATTAATCTACCTCTCAGTCAACTGGGTGTTCAGATGCTAGCTGTTTCTCAAGCCCCACCTGGTTTCCAGACTCAGGCTGGACTCCAAAATCAACTTGATCTCCAAACTCAAGTTGGATTTCAAGCCCAACCTGTTTATCAAATACAGCCTGAGCCTCAAGCCCAGTTTGGATCTCAGCCACAATACGGTCTCCAAGTACCTCAGCAACCCCAAGGGCAACCTTAGGGTGCTTCGTATCAAAATTATTAGCAACCATAGGTTAATCCTTATCAAAATTTTCAGCAGCCATATGGTTTGCTGGCGGTCAAAATCCAGGACAACAACCAGGTTATGGCATTAACCTACCTAACTATAACCCTTATGGACAAAATCCGTGGGGGAAACAAGGCTCTGGTTGGAACCCTAATGCTGGCCCTTATCAAAGGCCTATGATGTCCTTTAATCCTCAATTACCTTTTCTGGCAACTTTGGAACTGCCCGATGTGTCCAAGCTGACAAATGACCCTATCCTTCATAATTCGTATTGGCCACCAGTTCTGACCAAAATTCCTGGTGATTGTCCTAAATTTGATGGTAAATCTATAGAAGACCCCCAAGCGCATGTTATTACTTATCACCTCTGGTGCTCATCTAACTCATGGCTTGATGATTCTATCCACCTCCATCTTCTTCAAAGGAATCTTATTGGTTCCGCTGCGAAATGGTATACTGAGCTTACTCGTGGAACTTTCCAAGACTTCAATTCGCTTGCGATGGCATTTCTTACTCATTTTCAGTTACCGATTCGTTATGAAACGGGAACACATCTCCTTCCTTCTCTAAAACAAGACACGACTACTCACATCTCCGATCATATTCATGAATGGAGAAGGCGGTGCAGTTTGATTAAGTTCTAGATCCCTGATCAACTTCTGACTGACTGGTTTACTACCTCTTTTGTTGGTCTGATAGCCCGAGATATTGCTATGGGGGCATGTGTTATTGAAGAGCAAGCTATTGTGCGTGCTCAGTATCTTGACTTGGTTTATTCCCAATCTAGCACGCTGTATGATGTCTTGCCTAATGCTCCACAACCTGGAACTTCTAAAGCTTCGTCGATGCCTTCCGCCGATGGTGTTATTGGTTCCATTGCTTCATCTTCCCGAAAGTCTTCCACGACCCCTGCGAAGCAAAAACCTACCACTCCTAGTGAAAATGCTTCTCAGTCCACAGCTAATGCTGGCAAAACCTCCGAAGTCAATGCCGTGCAGTCCAAAACTACAGATAAAACTTCAAAAGGTAAGAAAAAGGGGAAAGGTAAAAATAAGGTTGATCCACTGGAGTAGGACCCTCCTAAGCCTCCGGCCGATGACGGTGCTAAATGTAAACCTAAGTATCCTTGTCTTATTTGTGACAAGGATCACTACACTAAAGACTATCCTCAACGGTCTGAAGTTAGTCATTTTCTTAAGGGAACTCCATGAATTCCTGCTGTACTTAAAGAGCTTTTTCCCTCTTAGCAAACTCAAATGGTGGTCGATCAACCTCAATCCTTTTCCACTTTTGGCTCCCAAGTTTTTATGGCAGGGACTATCCCTATTCATGTGAATACTCGAGCTAAAGAATATCCTCCGCCTGTCGGCAAGGAACCCGAAGTCCCTTCAAACGTTCCTTCATCCAGTTCTGGCCCTCTTCATATTGAATGACCTAGCACTGAGTCTGTCATTCGACCTCCTACTAAGGGAGTTCTCTGGAAATCTTCTTATAACCCCAATGCTTGTGCCACACAACATTATAGTATTGTTGAAGACTTAGCCCAAGCTCCTTCGACTATGTCTGCTTTGGAAGTTCTCTAGAGTTGTCCCCCTCAACGAAAGTCTTTGCTATCAGCCATTGGTGGCATTTACTTGACCAATTCAGAATTAATTACATTCGATCTTGAGAACCATGTGCCACGATTGCCTCATGAAATTGCTTTTCTCGTTCAAGTCATCATTAACCACAAGAATATTCATCGTACTGTTATTGATGAGGGCACCTCCACTTGCATCATGTCTGTTGCTTGTTGGAAGGCCATCGGCTCCTCGTCTTTGAGTCAATATCCTAATACTTTGGAAGCCTTTGATGGAAGAGACTCTCGTCCATTTGGTATTCTCCCACGCTTGCTTATCACCTTGGAAGGGAAGACTGTTGAAGTTGAAGTCGAAGTTATTGACGCTAATTTGACTTACAACCTTTTCTTGGGGTGAAGCTAGACCTATGTAATGTGTGTCGTAGCTTCGTCTTCATCTACTCCGTTTTCCTCATTAAGGGAAAATCGTCAAGGTCGATTAGTTGTCTTTCTTCACTTCCTCTTCCTCGGATGACAATGTTCCATTTGTGGAGCATACTAGTATTCCCTATGAGAGTGTGGGTGTTGGACTCTTTAAAGATCCTGCCCTTATGGGTGTTTTTTCACTCCCACCTCCCAATGTCGCCTCTGTTAATATGATTTCTATCAATCCTGATCCTTGGGCGATTCCCCCGTCGATCAGGTAGATTCATGGAGTGAGGTTATGCCGTTGAGCTCTGTCGAGCTCGACTATGTTGAAATCGTTTCAGCTTCGGTTTCATCTTCCGACTCTACTCCTTTGAGCAGATCTCTCGACACGTATGTGCAATCCCCTTGGCATGGAGATATTGTTTCTCTAGATCTGTTACAAGAGACATTTCCTTCCGATGAAGAAATTCTTGAGACTACGTATTTTGAGGATCCTCCTTGGTTCGGTCATCACCATCATTCCTCATTTCTCCCAAGCCATGGGGCCATGACTGCCTATCTAGATAAGTTTGCTTCTTGTATTCCTTCTCAGCCACTTCAAATTCCTATCCTAAATCATGAGGTTTTCTCTGAAGGAAATATGGGAAATATTACGCAAACCATGCCCACCGACATCTCTATTAAACCAGGGATTGTTGAAAATATTCACATTGGAGTTACTTGTTCTCTAGAGGAGATCTAGCTTTACACCGACCTTTCCCGTGAGTTCTGTGACATGTTCGCATGGTCCTATGAAGAAATTCCCGGTATTGATCCAAGTATTGTGGTACACGAGATACCTACATACCTTGGTGCAAAGACAGTTCGACAATGTTTATGCCTCGTGCACCCGAGAAAAGCTGCGGCCATTAAAGGAAAAGTTGAGAAACTTCTCAAGGCAGGGTTTATTTATCTTATCCCACTGATAGATTGGGTGTCTAACATTGTTCATGTGACCAAAAAGCAAGTCAGTATTAGGGTTTGTGTTGATTATCATGACATCAATCGTGCATGTCTGAAAGATAACTATCCTACTCCCTTCATTGACCAACTTATCGATGATTGTGCTGGGAGTGAGATATTCTCTTTTATGGATGGCTTTTCTAGTTACAACCAGATCAATATTTTGCCTGCTAATCAACATAAAACTGCCTTCATCTGCTCGTGGGGTACCTTTTCTTACAAAAATCTCCCTTTCGGCCTGAAAAATGCCGGTACCACTTTCAAGCGAGCAATGTCCTATGTTTTTCATGACATCCGTCACATTGCTCAGCCATATCTGGATGATCTTCCAACTCATTCAACTAAACGCTCTGACCATCCGAACCACCTTCGCGATATTTTTCGTTGCTGTAGACATTACCGCATTCGTCTTAATCCGCATAAGTGTGTATTTTGCGTCAAATCCGGCAGACTCCTTGGGTTTGTCGTTTCTAAAGAGGGCATTCATCTTGATCCCCTCACGATCGAAGCTATCTTGAATCTCCCACCTCCTTCTTCTTTGCATCAGTTGCAGAGTATGCAGGGAAAAGCCAATTTCCTACGTCGTTTTATCCCTAACTACGCCGAGATTGCTAAAGGTTACACGCATCTCCTTAAGCGTGACACTCCATTTATTTTGGATGACATATTCCAAAGGTCATTCGAGCAACTCAAGACACTTCTTGTTTTTGCTCCTTTGTTGCATCGACCCGACTATCATCATGACTATTCACCTTATCTAGCTGCTGCAGATAGTACTATTGGTATGGTTTTGGTTCAAGACGATGACGATGGTTCCAAGCATGTTATCTATTATCTTAGCCACAACCTCCTTGACACTAAGACTCGTTATGCTTATGTCGAGAAGCTCACCTTGGCAGCTATCCAAGCTTTCCAACACTTTCGTCATTATATTTTGTTGCATACGACGACCATGATTTCAAATTGCAACCCGATGACATAAATTTTGTCACGTCAATTGCTGGGGGGCAAGTACTCGAAATCAGTTGAAATCCTTTAAGAGTTCAATTTGGAGTTTACTACTGCCAAGTAAAAAAAGTCATTGGTCTTTGCTGAGTTGATTTGCTCGTTACCATCTACTTCCACTCCCTCTTGGATAGAGGACCGTATTTTGAATGACACACTTTTCTTGATCAATACCCTCGATCCCTAGTACAATGACATTATTGTCTACCTCCAGATGTCTTCCTTCCATCCTAATTTGTCTAAGGATGCTCGGTGACACATTCATCACCATTCTCAGCCTTATCATATTGTTGGAGACACTTTATACTGTCTCGGCGTTGATTCAGTTCTCCGTCGTTGTTTGACTTTTGAGGAAGCTGAAAGAGTCTTAAATGACTGCCACTCTAGAGCGTGTGGTGGTCATATGTCTGGTTATGCTACTGCCCAAAAAATCCTTCGTGCTGGTTACTTTTGGCCCTCCATTTTTAAAGACTACATTCTGGCTGTCCGTTCCAGTCACGTGTGCCAAATTTACCAGTGGAAGATACGTGTGCCTGTTATCAGGAAAAGTAGTGTCTATTTAGAGTTGCTAGTCCCACTAAGATGGGTAGCTATCTTAGAAACACAAAAACTAAAGTCACTTTTGTTTTCCTTTATGAGAGATAGATGAGAGAGAAGCAAAGAGTACCAACCTCAGTCTTTTGCTTGGCTCCTTGCTTGTTTGCTCTCCCCTTTGACAGAGCTTCGCCACTCCTTCTTTACTTGTCCCGCTTCAAAGAACACCTGTAGAGTCAAAGAAGCATAATACCATCAAAGCATAGAGATCTATAACCATAAACAATATAGGATCAAATGTATATTAACCATACAAATGCATATATCAATACAAGATTCAGAGATATACAAGTATATGGAGGAAAACTCAAATAACTTTATTGATAGAAGTAGTAGAAGAAAGGATTACAACCCATTGGTCTGACCCAATGCCATCCTCCTAGCATGAAAGCCCTCTTCACCTCATGAAAAGCTTAGATCACCCAACAATGTTGCACAGAGGAACCAACAACACTTCCTTACAAGATGCAAAATTCCAGCCTTTGGATCTCTAGGATGAGGGATCCATATATAGATGTTTGTAGGTGGGTGAGTTAGCTTCTGGGATTTTTATTAGTGTCATCTCTCTGATAGTTCTTGGTTCCACTTGGAGATTTCATGATCTCTTACTCATCCCTGAGCGAATTCAGAGAGGCAAGTGTCAAATGGGAAACTTCTAGAAGATTCTCTAGGTTTCCACCTAGCAAACTGCCTCTGCCATTTGTCTGCTCTCGCTCATCGCACCCTACAGAAGGGATTTCCAGTATGCATTGCACTTTTTGCATGTGGGAGGTGAGATGCATTGCACCCTTAGCACTGAGCAGTATGTATGGTCTAGTTTTGACTAGTGCTGAGTAGTTTTTCTTGGAGAACTTCTGGGAGATGATGTAATTAGCTGACCTTGTTCCTTTAGGGCGTGAAAAAACACTTTTAGGGGCTTAGAAGCCCTTGGTTTATGGATATATGTGATTGGGGTTGCAGTGCCCAAATATGTCTATAACAGTTTCCCCTTAAAGCATGAGGTCGTAAATCTTTTTGATGTTGGGTGAAATGCTTTATCATGAGGATCCGAGGTTTTTCAAACTAGAAGGTGACCTGTAATAAGATACAATACAATACATTATCTTCATAATATT
>APFE030215007.1:208417-255930 GCA_000404065.3 Pinus taeda
GCATTCCCATGCTTAGCTTTATAAATTCATTTTCATGTACATAGGACAGACAACCGTCTGTGTGGCAGACTGATGATTTTGGTAGAGCCATCATCCCTTGGCTTGGATGATTATCTGTGCAGCAATGATGTACATTTGATGTCTTTATTTTCGTGAATATATCGTAGCTTGGATGGATGAAACTAGATCCAGGGTCTTCAAAACTCGTTCAATCTTCGCCCCAAGTACAAGTCGATCCATGTGAAAAGATGTTTTGACGTCGAACATGGAAAGACATCGCCTGATTACCAGCCAATGATGTAAGCTGTTAACAAGCACAAGAGGAATCATCGATAATGATAATGACCCTCAAGGTACTGCAGTACAATTCACATGGTGTGAATACATGAGTCAATGTCGAACACCACGCAAAATCTTTCGATTGAAGGCCACTAATGTAAACTAGTCGCCGAAAGTGAGAAACTTGCCCTTGAGGCATGCAAGCTTCAAAGTACTGAAAGGGTTGTTCCTAGGTTGACTTCTTGGATGATGAGCTGATGTCGACAAGAAGTGACCTGTCATAGGAGGGCCTTAATGAATCCCACATCTATGACACAGAACGGAGCAAATGATTTTGTGGAGGTGAAAACAATCTGATGATACAACGTTCAGGGTGGCAGTCATGAAAGAATGAAGCGTGAAGGTATTGCAGCGGATGAGACATAAGCTGGGTTGGTGAATTCTCTGAGTGAATTCTCTTGAACATATCGGTGACACTGAAATGGATTGGTAGCGTAAACCCAAAATATGGATGGTACGGTGGACCAATGGTGATATGACTGGTGAATGGAATAACCCAACCCGACTTAATCATGCTGATGGAGTGAAAGTGTCATGTTCAAGAGCGACCTGCTACCAATAAAGTTTCTTCAAGTTTTCTTCCCAATTTTCCCCAGTCATTTCTGATCAGTACCTCTTTATTTTTGTCAAGCTTGAGGAGGAGAAGATATGCTTGTTCTATAATTTTCCCTTCGGGCAAACCCGTCACTATGTTTTAACGAGCCTAGTGACAATGAAACTCGCTCTTGTCCGCATAGACAAGTTTGACGCTATTATTTTAACGAGTTTAACGACAAATATAACTCGTCCCTTTTCAATTTTAGAGAATATGAAAAGAGATAGAAAGGAAACTCCAATATTCCTTTTTTGTAATGTAATCCCTTAAGTCCGAAAAAAGTGTAAAATAATACGAAAGGGATGACTTTTTCGATAGTTTTAATGAGCCAAACATGACAAGCGCTCGATATTTTTGTGTAATGATCCCTCAGGTCCAAAAAGATTAAAATCTAGAGGAGGGATGGCACTTCCAATCACTTTAACGAGCTGGAGAGGCCAATTGCTCGACAATCTTTTCATATTTTACGAGTCAGATGAAAAGAGCTTAAAGGAGACTCGTTTTTTGAGGAATGAGTGATGTTTTCGGATAGCAGCTGGTTCCAAATAAGGTTTGGAACTTTTCAATCATGGCAGTGTAAAGAAGGTGGCTAATAGGATCACTCGTCGCAGCTGTTCCTCAAAAGGGGTAAACAATCAAATGGAGGTGTATGATTAGCTAAAAAAGAGTGGAGGTGATGGTAAGAACATGACCAAGGTTCAAAAGCGGATGATTATGCGATCACAATGGTTATTTACCAAAGGTGGGTTCATTTTTTAATGAGCTTAAACTCTGGTGGAACATATGCTCTTTGTTAGGTTTATTTTTTAACGAGCTAGAACTTCGCGTAAAATTGCTCATGTCAGTCATATAATAAGGATGTCTCATCGATAGGTTCATTTTTTAGGGAGCTTGCCCCATTCGAAACTTTGCTCCGGAGCCTTTCATTATGCAAGCTAGGAACTACCAATCCTACGAGTTTAAAGGGTTAAGAACTTGCAAACTAAGAAAATAAATGGTTGCTTTTTCACTTGCATGCAAAAAGGTTTGTATGCCCCCAAGTATAACGAAGTAGAGTTTCCAGGTTACCATTCAATTTACAGACAAAACTCTTCCTTGGCTCTGTCGGGAATAAGCCTACCTTCTGATGGAGGAATCCTTTTCCAGTCTGATCCATTTTCCTAAACGGATAGGATAGTCAGACTAGTCATATTCCTACGCGGGAACCAACCTTATATCTGGGGTTTTCCTGCCGAAGCAGACTAGGGCGCATGCCCCCTGGGTTTCAGTCACAATCACCGAATCACTCGCGCTGATCAGGTGGACGAACTGGATATTGATGATACATTCCTTGTGGAAAAAGACCAGTTAGGGATGGCACTTGAATAATAGCTATGTGTGAATCGGGGAATGAAAGCTGGTCAACTAGGTGGACCACTCTGCCTTCATGCGGAAAACACATCACTCGAAAGAGTGAGGAAACAATAGCTCCCGTGCTATAAATGTAGTCATGCCCAAGGAGTAGATTGTAATCTAAAGGTCCTTGGACTACCATCACGTTTAGATGAACGATTTTCCTTCTCAAAGTTATAGGCAAATTTGGAAGGATCCCTAACGGTCGATTGGTTCCTTTGTTGAAGCTTGTCAGATTTCGAATCTCAGGCAGAAGCGACGGCGAACCAAGCGCTTTCCAAACAGTTGAGGAAAGGATACTTACAGAAGCCCCTTCATCTATGAAAATACCAACCGTGATCATTCTATAAGCTTGTACTATGATTCAGAATGGTACATTAGATGGTAGGCGGGGTCTACCTAGTAGATTCCAGTCGAAGGAAACGATTAGGTTGCTTGGAGGTGGGACCGAATAAACGGCTGAATGAATCTTTGATGAACTTCCTTCGTGCAGTAAAGGAACAGGTAGATTTCCCCCATGTTCATCGGAGTCTATGTTTTGAACAGTGTCATTCTCATTCTCTTTGGTGACAGTATCATTTGAAGGTAGACCTTTTGAAGACAAGACTGGATCGACTGCCATCTCGACCTATTGACTTTGGTCTTGTGTGGACTTAGAGGGTTTATCTTCAATGATAGATGCTTCGACCAACCACAAAGGTGTGTCAGTTAGATTTTCAACTAGTGATGGACTCAGCAAGAGTTTCTTGTATCTAGGAGGAAGTCGTAGCGGTGAAGAAGGACGGTTATCCAGACTCTTTTAACTTCGTCTAGGAAGGGACAACGGTGGATGGCATGACCGCCTTCACACAGTCTACAAGGAATTTTAGATCTTCCTTCTTGTTCAGTGACTTCGTTTTCACTAGTTGACGGCGTACTTTCAACATGATCATCAGAGGTTGAGGACATCGGATTGTGAACGCAGGGAGACCAGTCCCTTAAGATCCGTGGGATGCAAGGAAAATCTCGATAATAGTGGTCACCTTTGCAAATGACACATGGAGATTTAGGTTTGGATAGTGCAGTGTGTGGATATTCGCTAGACGATGCTTGGTTGCCCCCTTTTGCTGTTGGCTTCTTCTTCTTCTTCTCCTTCCCTTTCTTCTTCTTCTCTGTTACTTGGTTTTTAGCTTTACTAGCTTCACTGAGCGAAGAGGAAGAAGGAGAGGGAGAAACAAATGAAGTAGAAGATTGGGGAGTAACTCTAGTATCATCTGGTTGCTAATTCGATTGCTCAGGAATCACGGTGCTTTGAACGACAGAGGTTGAGAAGAGCCATACTGGCAGGCCAATTGTTAGTCCTAGAAGGGACAATGTGGCCATATGAGGTGCACCAACATCTCCCCAAGAGGAGAAAGGACTAGGATTCCCTCCAAGGGGAAATCCTTGGTTGGTGGACTCCATTTTCTCAACCTAAGATCAACGAGGGAACATGGATGTTATTCCAAATTAAATTAAATTTTATACGCACCTTTGACACAACTTGCTTTTTCAATTTTTAAGAGTCGAGAAAAAGCTAAAGATGACTCTAGTCGCCTTTGATTTTTAATGAGCCTGAAGTGACAAGTGCTCAGATGGACCTTTTTTTTAAGGAGCCCAAAAAGGAATGAAAGTGACTACTCTAGAAATCTAGACAGAGGGATTACCAAACCAATCGCAAAACTGCAGAATACTTTTTATGGTACAACAGTCAATCTTCCCGAATGCTGTGTTCAGTGCATTGCGATCGATAGGGCGGCAGACACAGCTTCCTAAGGATAAAGGATATAGACTATTGTGGTCTCCCAATATATACTCGATGGTACGTGGGAGCACAAGTCCATGCTGGCACTTGTCGTCTCAAAGAGGAAGAATCACCCAACCTACGATGAAAGCGATAGTTACCAGGCTTTATGACGCTGGAATACGTCTCTAGCCTAGACTTCTAAATGTTGTGCGTTAGGTTCCAAAGCGTTTTTATGTTCATTGAAATTTAGTTTACAATTGATCTTTCTTAAGAAGTTTTCCTTTAAGGTTCACCGCGTGATGTAGATATACAACTCCTAAATATGCAATCTAAGATGATTAACAATCATTTATTTCTCTTTTCGCAATGAAAATCCTAGCTACTAAGGAAAGAGAAATAAAAATCTTTCAACATAGAGCAGAGAGCACACACTAGATGCACTATCCTAAATCAATATCAGCAAACAGTCTAAATGCAAATGCACATGCATGTATTTTTTTTCTACTTTCGTAATGTGTGAATGACAAAAAGAATGCTAAGTACAAATCTAAATTATCTTTTCAAAGTGAGAGTACTAACAATTTTCATTTCAAAAGATGAGAGGAAGACAAGGACGACACTTTGCGATTTTGAATTGAAAACTGCTTTCGACACTTGAAATACTATTAATTCAAATAAAATACAAGAGTAACAGTGTAATCGACTATCAATAAGAGGAGGATTCTTTTCTTTGACTGAAAACAACACTTGCGACACTTTCAAACCAAAAGACGACAATTCGATTAAGCTACTGTTTGAAAAAGAGAACTGTAAATGGCAAAAAATACATAAAAAAATTCACAATTATTTGTACAATGGAGGCTGAATAATGCAAAGGAAGGGAGTTTCAACAGTGGTATACCGATCACAAACAACAAAACTCCTGAATAAAGCTGAAGAGAGTGAAGAAAAAACCAAAATCTAGAGGCAGAAACAGTCTTATATGATCATCGCACCTATAACACAGGGAAACAGGGATGCATCTCACCTACAACACACAAGAGGTGCGATGCATCCAAACTGTCAAAAGGAGACAGTGCGATGGTCCAGGGATGAGACTTTAGCTTGGTTTTTGGTCATAGTTTGCAACTTATTTCAGGGATTTAGGCTGAGCTAATGATAGTCAGTAAATAAAAAGTATACGGGCTGATCTAATGAGGTTACTTGAGCTGCCACCAAGGAACTTAGGATGTTTGCAAGTCAGTTGTTCAGTTTATAAACAAAATCTAGAGATAGACTGAAGCAGCGTTGATCTACTTTGCACTTGCATAGCAAATGCAGTTCGAAGGCTAGCTAGCTTAACTGTAGGCTCCATCTGTAGTTTATAAAGCAAACAAATATAAACAAGCAAACAAGCTATTCGATCTGCACCAGAGTCGCCATTTTGTTATCGGGAAAATTAGTGTCTATTCAGAGCTGCTAGTCCCACTAAGACAGGTAGCTATCTTAGAAACAAACAAACTAAAGTCACTTGTGTTTTCCTTTATGAGAGATAGATGAGAGAGAAGCAGAGAGTACCAACCTCAGTCTTTCGCTTGGCTCCTTGCTTGTTTCCTCTCCCCTTTGACAGAACTTCGCCACTCCTTCTTTACTTGTCCTACTTCAAAGAACACCTGTAGAGTCAAAGCAACATAATACCATCAAAGAATAGAGATCTATAACCATAAAAAATATAGGATCAAATGTATATTAAACATACATATGCATATATCAATACAAGATTAAGAGATATACAAGAATATGGAGGAAAACTCAAATAGCTTTATTGATAGAAGTAGTAGAAGAGAGGATTACAACTCATTGGTCTGACCCAATGCCATCCTCCCAACATGAAAGCCCTCTTCACCTCATGAAAAGCTTAGATCACCCAACAATGTTGCACCAAGAAACCAACAACACTTCCTTACAAGATGCAAAATTCCAGCCTTTGGATCTCTAGGATGAGGGATCCATATATAGATGTTTGCAGGTGGGTGAGTCAGCTTCTAGGATTTTGATTAGTGTCATCTCTCTGATAGTTCTTGGTTCCACTTGGAGATTTCATGATCTCTTACTCATCCTTGAGAGAATTCAGAGAGGCAAGTGTCAAATGGGCAGCTTCTAGAAGATTCTCTAGGTTTCCACCTAGCAAACTGCCTCTGCCATTTGTCTTCTCTTGCTCATCACACCCTACAGAAGGGATTTCCAGTATGCATCGCACTTTTTGCATGTGGGAGGTGAGATGCATCGCACCCTTAGCACTGAGCAGTCTATATGGTCCAGTTTTGACCAGTTCTGAGTAGTTTTTCATGGAGAACTTCTGGGAGATGATGCAACCAGCTGACCTTGTTCCTTTAGGGCATGAAACAACACTTTTAGGGGCTTAGAAGCCCTTGGTTTATGGATATATGTGATTAGGGTTGCATTGCTCAAATATGTCTATAACAATGCCACTTTCCCTTTTGCATCTTGTCATTACCGTAGGCCCTTTTGCTAAATGGGGCATTGATTTTATGACCTGTAACCCTCGCTCAGCCAGGGGGCATGGGTATATCATCGTTGCCATTGATTATTTTACGAAATAGACCGAAGTGATGCCTACATTGTCTAACGATGGTAAGACAGTTGCGCAATTCCTATTCAATCTAGTGATTACCCGATTCAGAGTCCCTCAGGCTATAGTCAGTGATCATGGTTCCCATTTCCATGGTTATATGATGACTGAGTTGACAACCCAGTTAGGCTTGCATCACGATAGTTCAACGCCTTATTACCCTCAGGCCAATGGCCAAGTCGAAGCTGTAAACAAGGTATTGGTTACTATGTTTCAGCGTACCATCAAATGCACAAGTCCAATTGGCATTTAATGTTGTTTTCCGCCCTATGGACTACTATACCTCAGTTAAAGATGCGACTGAATTCACACCATTTCAACTGGTTTATGGCCTGGAAGCTACACTCCCGACTGAATGCGAGATCCCTTCTCTCAAATTAGCTGTCAAATTGCTCCCAAATACTACTTTGTTGGAAGAACGCCTTCTTTATCTCGAATGGCTTGACGAGACTTGCCAACTTGCTTCTTTAGTTATTGAAGCACAAAAGAAGAGATTCAAGACTCACTTTGATCAGACAATCAATCCATGTTCCTTCATGGAGGGAGATTTGGTCCTGTTGTATGATCAAGCTAATGACAAGCTGGGGTAGGCAAATTTGAACCCATGCGACATGGGCCCTATATCATCAAATGAGTATTGAAAAAAGGGGCTTATGAGCTAATTGATTACGAAGGTAACCTTTTGGATAAGCCCCGAAATGGGCTTTATCTTAAGAAATACCATGTATGAATCTTTCGTGCACTGCTGTGTACATAAGAGTGTTTTTCATTTTGTACATGTTTGGCTTGGTGTGTAAGTGTTTGCCACTTATTGTTTCCTTCTTACTTTTTATGTAGATGTCTATCGCACCTTATATCGGTTTCGTTAATGGTGCCTGTTGCAGTACCCAAAATCTTTCCTCCACGACATGGGTTATCTACGATCCTCACAGTGAGTTAGTGGATCTTCAAGGTGTTTGTCTAGGGTGTATCACAAACAATGTTGCTAAATATAGCGCCATCATAGAATTACTAGCTCAGGCTGTTAACCTCAATATTTACGCATTGATTGTGAATCTAGACTCCCAGCTTGTTGCTCTTCAGCTTAACGGGCGTTATTCTGTCAGAAATCCTCAAATTTTAAGGTTGTATCTACGGGTTCGCTTACTAGAAAGGAATTTTGATTATATCACATATCGACACATTCCTAGAAGGCTAAATATGTTAACTGATGCATTGGCGAACTAAGTATTAGATAGAAATTTGCGCAAATTATAAAAATCATAAGCAAGCATTCAGACACAATAAGTAGATACAGTAAAACATAGATAGATGGATATCATGTGTTGTGCACCATGGCGCTAAAAAAATATAAGGACCCTGCCTCGTCATACAAATTTCAATCCTGTATCTTACGATATGAAAGAGGTATAAATATCTTCATATACCAGATGTTCACTAATGAGTATTGCCTCTTCGAAATTGTATCCTTCCCATGGCATATAAGCTACTAAAACGTTTTTTTCCCCAAAGATAGTTCTCCCCCTACATATATGTCTAAAAAAATATGTGTGTTCAGTTACATCGTAGACACATGTCTCTCAAAAATCTGCAGAAAATAAACCTAGAAGTCTAATGCATTATGCTCTCTATAGCAGACTACTGCTCGGACCACGTGTTGAAGTAGCCAGTGTATCTTGTTCAACAGACCCACGGTGTGTCACTGGTACTGCCTGGGAATTTCCTCGAATCCTCTGTAGTCTAGGATCCCCTCAGTCAAACCCTCTAGGTTATGGGCTATATCCTCCTCAGCATCTCCCACTGGAGGTGGTAAGTCAATCTCTCTGTCAACCCTTCGGGCGGTAGGAGCGAGACCTACTGGTCTCTCAGGTCCAATATCTGCAAAGAATTTAACATAATAATTAGGGCATGTATATTTAAAATCCAAAAACAACAAAAATTACAAAAATTTTATTGGTCAAATTGAGTATTTTACCTCTCTTATCCTACTGTTTTCCAGGAGGAAGAAACATGTCTAGATCACCCTTGAAGTCCATCCCAAAGTACGGCCAATCCTTGACTATGACTTGTTGACGGTTCATCCATTCAACAAATTCTAGACCCCATGATATAGGCTAGCCACCGCCTCCTCACGACATCACGAGACCCCAACAAGTAATCCATGTTTGTCGTGGTCCTGGCCATCCCACCATCACGTCCTATCTCTGGAGGATTGGTACTCGTTCCGGCATGAGCGGTATCAAGATTGAGCCATAGCTGAACTATTTCGCCTCACCCCATTGGCACTTGGTCAGTTGTCTCTTCATATTGAGAGACACGGCCTCTACCCAGTTAAACATAGTGGGATTCAAATAGTCTTGGGCTAACCATAGTTGGGTCTTGGCCGCCTCATGCTGGGCTTGGAAGTTAGGTGCTCTGGTTATGTTGAATAACAACACCCATAGGGACAAATCATTGACAATGACAATTTGTAGCTTGCCACTTGTTGATGATTTCCGTGCTCCTAGGGGGCACAGTCTTGTGATAAGTGTGTCCATAGAGTCTCCAGTAACCCGAGTTCCCACCATGCGAGGCATCTCTCCTCTCCTTGACAACCCAGTCAAAAAATAGATATCTGTAGCATAAAATTCAATTTCTTGTCCGTGGATTATGAATTTGCCTTCGTTTGGATTCCATGCTCTGATCAAGTATTCTAAGAGGTCCAATTGGGCCCTTAGCAATGGTGTCAAGAAGAACTTTAGTAACCCATAGTTTCACAGGATATTAAGACAATGAGGATCTGCCATTCCCATCTCATCATCACTGTTATGAGTATGTTCTTGCCATACAAATGCCATTTTTTATCCCAGCATGCACAAACATCCCTTTGTTAAATGCCATCCAACCATTTTCACCTTTTAAAACTGATTATAAATGAAGATTTTTGGGTTCCGGCGCTCATCACAACTGTCCTTAAAACAGTTGCGACGGGTCAATTTGCATAGTTCAAAAACTTTCGGGTCGTTGCAGGTGTACATCACTTTCATGCGACAATCCCATTTTTTCCCCTTATAAATTTCTTGGTCATTGCAACCCTGAGGGGGAAACTTGCGATGACCGAGGCAGAATTTTTGTCCAAAAAATTCCTTTAAACCCCAGTTTAAAACATGAAATTGCATCTAATTTTGGCATAAAAACAAAGGTAAGGACAGTGCATTTACCTGGAAGAAGCACGAAAGGTAATGGACCACTGAGCCTCTTGAAATTGATTGCCAACTTTCACAAGGTACGCAATGTTTGAAGTTTTTACCATAGTCAAAAACACAAGTAAATTTGTTTTTTACCATAGTGTCTCTTTTATAACCCTTTTTTAAAATTTAGGGTTTTCCTTAGGGTTTGAAATTAGGGTTTTGGCCTATATGTGTGTTTTGCGAGGCAGATCTTATGCTTTCGTTTTCTTGTGTAGCGACAGGTATCTCGAGCACTGGCGATGATCCATGCATGAATTATATACTCAAGCAATACCAAAAAATCCTTTTCGAGTCAACTTTAAGCTCTTTTCTGACTCTTGAAACATGAAAAGATTACCGAGCCCTCGTTGTTTTGAGCTCATTAATGGTTACGAAATGTCGTGTCCCCAGTAAGTTTTTACTTTTTCAGGCTGGAGGCACTATTTACAAAAGGTATTCCTTGACTCAAACGATCAAGTGGTTCTCTCGATTATCGTTTTCTACCTTTTCAGGCTTGAGAGACACCAACATACGAAAAGGGCCCCTTTGGAGTTTTCTTTTCCGTGTCTTTTTCAAACTCTCTAAACATGAAAAAGACTTCAAGTTTTACCTATGTCGGACTCGTTAAACCCTGATGACATTGGACTCATCGCCATGATGAGACCCAAGCTTCTCCTCCCTAGGGCTCGTTAAAATTTCACTGGGTTGGATTTGTTCAAAGGACAAACTTATATTGCAAGCATATGCTATCCCCTTCAAGCTTGTGTGTTTCAAAAATAATTGGGGTACTCGCTAGCAATGGTGGGGGAAAATTTGGAAATACTTTGTTGATTACCTACGATAGCTTGTCGCTCTTGAACATCAACACTTTTTTTCTTCTTGCTAGGTTTGGGATATCCTCACTTCGTCATTGGCCTTCCGGGGTTTGGTTTCTTCATTTTTGCCTCATTCCATTCGATCCTTGCTATCTCTGCATGACCTTCGATCCCTTGGTACCAAAATGCTGCCACATTCCAGAGTCGTGTCGCTGATATGTTTAAGAGCTTAATCCTTCTACAGTTTGCACCCTTACATCCTCCTCTGATTCTCCGTTTCATCCATCTACATCTTGTTCCTTTGTCTCACGTTGTTGATGTGGGAAACATTATGGCCCTCCTGCGACAAATTGCTTCCTGTCGACATCAACTCATTATCCAGGAAGTTGATCTAGAGACTCCTTTCGGGTACCTTGGAGCTTGCATGCCTCAATGGAAAGTTCTTCACATTCGATGATAGACTTACATTATTGGTCTTCGATCAGGTGATTCTACAAGTGTTCGACTCTAGATCATTCTTCACAATTTGTGGATTGTACTAGCAGTACCTTGAGAACCATTGACATTACTGGTGGTATCTCTCACACTTGTTAACGGTTCACATCATTGGCCAGTAATCAAGTGATTTTCTAGCATGCTCGACTTCAACACATTTATTTGCATATTAGAAATTGTATGATGGATAGGTTGGGATTCAAGACCCTGGGCTCAGATCACACAAGTCAAGGTTGCATGGATTATTTATACATGACTCTTTTGATTGGATGGCTGCGACCATACCTGTGTTTTCATATGGTCTTTTTGACTAGATGGCTGCGTCCATACACAGACCAGTTCTATTTGTCTTTTGGATGGCTGCACCCATACCTTGACTACATGTACTTCTTTCACTATCAGAGATATCAGTTGTACTTATGTCTGCAGGTTCTCTGCGATGGTGTTTCAATTCAGTTCTGGTTTCGTAAAGTATTTCACCCCTCCCACTCTCTCGACTTTCAAGCTTTAGGGGGCATCTGTTACATAGTATTTTGTCACCGACCCTGCATCCCCTGATCCTAGGTAGAGTCGGTCCCTCCCTAAATGGCATCTACTCTGTTTCATACATCATAATATGTGTCCACATCTTCCATGTCACTCAAGAAGACTAACCATGCTCATTAATCCTGAAGTTGACCCTTTTTACCTATGTTTCAAGATCGTTTCAAGACATCAGTATCTTGCCTGTGATGATGGCTTAGTGTGAATGAGAACCTCGCGACATTGTCACAAGAGTACACATGTTCCCAATGATGGTCGGATTTTAGGGATCATTGCAGGTCATCAGTATCCTGCCTATGACGATAGCCCAAAATGCACTAACGCCTTGGAACATTGTCTCTGAGTCTCAGTATTAGACCTATGACGACCCAGATATGGTGAATTAGTTCAAATAGAATACTTCTGGGTGGTTCTAGAGATGGTTGTTGGGTCAAGGAAGTTCACCTCTCCTCATTTGAGATGGTGGTTTCACCTTTACAGTAACCTCCCTTGAAGATAAGTTTCCTCTCCCCTCATTTATGGAGGCTCCTCCTCTTGTAAAAGCATCCTCCATAACTATGATCAGCTAGTGCTAGTTGAGTTTTTGGTGTGCTAGTTCTTAGCTTGTTGGATTGATAGCTTACAATTTGGATTGCCTTTCATGTTGTGGATTGAGAGTGTAAAATGGTTTTGTAAGAAGGAAGTCTTGTTGTGATTGCCTTAGTTTCATACTTGTGCTTTTGGGTGAGAGAGAGAGTCAGTAGTCTTTCTGGGAGACCTTTGAGAGTGAATGCTTATGGAGACATACTGATCGGACCCTTCAAGGAAGCTTGTGACGTCAAGGCGTGGTTGTAAGATTTACTGTTGTTTACATTAATACAATCAATGTTTATTTCCTATATCATGTATGAAATGTATGTTGACAGCTTATGGTTCCTTGACTCTATAAGTAGATAGTTTTTTGTTGTGCTATATTATGTGTTTTGTTGTTTTCATATGTTGTTTCAAATGAATCATTCATTAAGGAGAAGATAGCGATAGCTGAAGTAGCGTAGCGAAGACTTCATCGAACACCGGTATAAGGTAGGCCTCTTCAACGATAACTATTTAAGGAATTAGCTATTGTCTTTGTCTTGCTATGACTAGACCCACTTTAGGGCTAGAGGGGTTGTCTCTGTCCACAGAGGGAACTTACCTACATCACAAGGAGGAGTCCCCACAGACAGTTTCATTGGGAATCAAGTGCGGCCATCATTTAGGCAAAGCCAAAACCCAACAAATTGTTAATAATCCTTCTCTGAAAGTTGAGACCCACCTTCGAAACCTGCCGAGAAAACCCTCATCCCCCATCTCCCACCGGTGCGTCCTGCTGCATCTTCCTTCTTCAGCCATCAAAGTTGTCCCTAACTTACCTTGTTGCATGTCCTCATGCAATTAAATAATTGAAGTGTCGCTGAGTTAGGGAGTAGGCCGGATATACCTCCTCCTTATAATTTTTGAAGCCATTTTTCTTCTTTAGTATAGCGAAAGCCTGGGTAACATCTTGATCCTTCAAAGTGTAATCACAACGATAATTATCTAGAGGATACCATATGATTGGAGTCCTATACTGACAACCTGTCCATTCAGGCCCCATGGTTAAAACCATGTTACTGTACTTGTAGAAACGAGAGGAGGCAGCTTTAAAGTTCTGGTATCCAAATGGTTCTCGATTTCTAACAGTAATGCTAGAGACCTCCCACCTTTGTCTGGCTGCAGACAAGGCTTCCTCCTTAATCTCTTGGAAGTAATCCTTTACAACTTCTAAATATCTGTGTGAAATGGCCCCAGTTGGCCCACAACACCGTCTCACTTCATGAACTTATTGTGTATGACCAAGAGATGCAGGGTTTTGGTTGGTTCCCCTCTCACCCATAGGTCAATCCCTTCTTGATGCCTTCTAAAAATATTGTGAGCCTTGGCCCACTTGAGTTGATTAGTAGCAAAAGAGAGAAATTTGGAGTTGTACATCCCCTATAAAGGGCCCAGGGTTGTTGTCCCTGTTGTCTTCTAGAAAGAAATTGTTCATATAAAGTTCATAGAGGAGGCGTTGTACCTGCTCGTCCTGTTCTCTAAACATTTGACAAAATCTGGGGTAGTCTTGATTTCCACAGACTTCCCAGCCTTAGCAGCTTTGATTTTCAGCATGAGGAACCTTTCCATGAGGAATAGGCATAATTTGTAGTAGGGGCTTTGCATGACAACGTGTCTAAATAAAGAGAGAAGACAATGTCCAATTGATCTTTAGACTTCTGTAATTTGTCGTGTGCTTTCTCAACATTTTTCTATTCAACCTTGTACTGAGAAAAGGTCTCATCTTCAGTTATGGTTAGTGCCTCAAATTTCTTCCTCAACTCTTGATGTTCATGTAGGGGCACTGCCTTTTCTTTGTACTAGGCTAATTCCTGCTGAACCTTCATTAGTTCATTCTGTAGTTTGCTAATAAACACCTCCCTTACTAGGGGAATATAAGCAGGTGTCTCCTCTTTTTGGGTTTCTCCATCTTGGGTCTCCATAGGATCGATCTGAATAGTAGCTTCAATTGCCTCTTGAATCATGCAATGATCAATTTGAATATCCTCTTTAGAATTTGTTTGAGCAACAATATCCATGGTGGGGTAGTCTGTTTGGGTCTCCTGTGAGAAAACACAGGGGTCTTTAGTCTACATTTCAGTGTATTTTACAAGACATGGCTTTGTCTGAGTTTCCTTTGGGCAGGCCAAAAGATCCTCAGTTTGGGTTTCAACATCCTTTCCAAGACAATGTGCTGGCTGTGTGCCTGTGGTCTCTTTCTCTACTTTCAAATTCCTGGCTCTAATGGCTTATTTTAACCATTGCCTCAGCTGCCCAATTATTCGCTTTTGTTTCTATACTTCTTAAGCATTTTTCTAAGCCTATCCTTGTAGGACTTATTTATTACAGGACTTCCAACCGGTGGTGGGTTGACTGCATTGTCCTCTAGTTCCTATATAGGTGGTATTGTGTCACCATTAGGGAGGGTTCCAACTAGAACTGTATCTCCCGATGGAGCTTCACCTTCTAGCTTCTCTTTGTCATGGATTTCTTTTTTAGGAGATCCCAATACAATGGTATCTCTTGAACAATTATCGTTCTCCTGGTTTTCTTCTGGGTAGGCCTCATCCTTAGGGGACTTAGAAAGAATAGTGTTACCTGGTTGATTTACATCTCCCTGGATTTCATCTACAAGATCTTTTTTAGCTGGGGGGTCCACTGGACCTGTGTTTGCTATCCGATTTTCTTCTCTAATGACTTCCTCTTCATGTACCTCTGCTTCAAGGGGTTTTTCCACAAAGGCGATTGATTCCCTTTGTTCTTCCATAGAATCAATGAATGGAAGGGTTTGCTCATGACCAGGGCTGTCAGCAGGGGCAGACTGCTTGGGGGTACAATTTTGTTCTTCAACATTATCGGATTGTTCTCTACCCTCGCCAAATATTCCCATGTTTTCCAATACCCTGGCCACTTCCTCCTCATAGTCTTGCATAGGGGAATTTGGCAGACTTGGAGGTGGTGTGCGGGATGGTCCAGCCTCATCTGCTTGACTTAGGATACATTGTTGGGCTCTCACTCGCACAGAGCGCCTACATTTTGCTGGGTTCAGGGGCACAGAGGAATTCTTTCTTTTCAGTGTCCTTCTCAGACCTAGGGTTCTTGGCCCTTGTTGCTTTGTTACTGTATTTTCTGGGGGTGGAGCCAAAGTGGGATTTACAAAATTGTCCCAGGTTAACTGCTGTTGGGCCAATCCATTCATGATTGATTACTTTGTGTGGGTCCTTAGCTGTCCTAACTCGATGAATGACATCATGTAATGAGGAATTCAAATAAAACGACATATTAACTGAAATTTTCTGTTTTAAAATAGCTAAAAGTTTCATTTGGCAGGGCTTTACCACATCGTGTCGACTGTCGTAGGTAATGTACCTATGCACGATGACGACCAATTCTTGCCAAGTCTACCTTAATGCCGAAGGATGAATCCCTTTTCCTGTCTGCACCCGTTGCTCACCTGGATCCTAGAATACTTCAACCACATTGTGTAGAAGGACATGCTTTTATGTCCATTTGGTTCCCTCAACCGGAATCCCGTGACTTCGTCTATGACCACTTCCGATACCGTTATACTTCTTCCTTTTACCACTGTGCTGCCGTTATCAAAATTCTACAGAAATTCCAACATCAACTCCTCATGAAATCCCTGCAATCTATTCAGATATTATAGCCATCCCGTGCACTCAAGAATTGCACGGGCTTGATCCAATACCATAAGCATTGGAGGTTCATTCCGGATAGCTCTTCCTCCCATGGCTGTTGTACCTATGAATGGTTCACTTGTATGCAATTGTTTTACACTTCTATAATTTAGAGCAACAACAAAGAACGTTACAACAATTAATAGAGAAATGACGATGTTTGAGAATTAATATCATATTTAGTCAACTCATTTGTCCCGTCAACCACACTTAATGCAGGATCATGAATTTGCATGCCAGCCATAATGGTTTTTGTCCTTTCCCTAATCATAAATACTTGCTAATTATTACGCATTCATAATCATCATGCAATCCTTACCCATAAGTTAATTCAAATGATTATCACACAATTATCCATAACTGTCACACATGTTGTGCATACGCAGGCCATCCCCCCTTTGGCAAGAAAAGGGTGTCCATGTCCTTTAAGCATGTGAAAAGCAAGCAAAAACATTGACAATCCATAAACGCCAACACCCAATCCAAAAAACAGGGTGCTAAACAGTAAGGCAACTAAAGCAATACACGTCATCAGATGTGAAATGACCGAGAAAAAATTAATTCAGAGATTTTTATTGATTATGGCAAAAGATTTTCACCATAAGCAGTATTAATAACAAAGGCATAATCGATAGTATGTATTAATGATAACAGTAAATTGATTAGACAATTAGAATATAATTAGTATATAACATAAGTTACCATGCGGGTCGACTTGTAAGAGTGTTGTTCAAATGGAAAATTCCCTTTAGAAACAAATCCATAGGTGGTAAGAGCTAGAGAACATTTGGCAGTGCAAGATGATACTCCAATACCATAAGCAGAGCCACTGTTGCTAGCAGGTGTTCATAGCCTCGACATGGTTTCTCTTTAACCCCACAAATGAGCTAGAGTCCTCCTTTTAGTATGTAAATGGTTCTTCTTTTCTTGTCATAAAGAGACCACTATGTTGGCATGGTGACCAGATGACCGTAGTGCCATTCACTAGGATAGAACAAAGTGATCAGGCTAGCTCGTGATGAGACCCCCTATCCTTCTGACAATTTTAAGCATCAAGAAGGTCATTACCTTGGTTTGGTGGCCAAATTGAAATGTCACCCATTACATCCTTATGATCATGGTAGGTTGGCTCGAGATGAGACCCCCTATCCTCTTTAAGACAATGTTGGGTGCATTTTCATATCTCATTATTTTCATTTTTTTTAATTGTAAAAAGAGGAAGGCTCATTTGCTCCTTAAGATTCAGGGATGGTGTAAGAAGTACAAATATGCCAATGAAAGTTTATACTCTTATTCCCATATCATCATTTCAATGAGATTTATCCATTTGAAAGTGTAAACATAAGCCATCATGGTTTGAAAATAATGAATCATTTTATGATGTACCCAAAGAAGAGATGTTCAACCAGTCATTGTAAAGATACACCATATTAGCTTTTGAATAAAGATAACCATCAAAAGGCTTCATAGGTCATAATGGTATTGTCATCACTGTTTTTCCTTATATCAGGCACAGATCCATTCAAATGGTGTTTATTCACAACACAAAAGAAAAAAGAAGATGGCATAATGACCATTAATCAAAGAATTCACAGTTTATCCTATTTAAAAAGACAAAAAGTGATGTTAAATGGATTGAATAGTAGAAATTAAAAGAAAAGAAGAAAAAACATGCATAAGTGTTGTTCAATTCATTGAACGACAATCATTCAATTGTTTGAACATAAAAAATCTCAAAAAAAAAAAGTGTTGTTCAATTGATTGAACGACAATCGTTCAATCGTTTGGATGGCCAAAAATCGCAAAAATTTAAAAGTGTTGTTCAGTTGAGTGAACAACAATCGTTCAATTGTTTGAACAACAAAAATCACAAACAAAAAACTGTTTCATTTGAATAACCAAAAATCGCAAAAAAAATAAAAGTTTTGTTCAGTCGATTGAACATCAATTGTTCAATCATTTGAACATCAAAACAAAAACCGCAAAAGTGTTGTTCAATCAATTGAACAACAATCGTTCAATAGTTTGAACAATGAAAACCAAAATGCAGAAGTGTTGTTCAATCAATTAAATGACAATCGTTCAATCATTTGAACGTTGAAATCAATAAAACGAAAATGTGTTGTTCAATAGATTGAACATCAATCGTTGAATCATTTGAACAAAAATCACAAATTGAAAATGTGCTATTCAATCAATTGAAAAATAATCGTTCAATCATTCGAACAGAAAAACAAAAAAAAATAAAAGTGTTGTTCAATTGATTGAACAACAATTGTTCAATTATTTGAACAACAAAAATAAAAAAACATAAAAATGTTGTTCAACCGATTGAATGGAAATCGTGTAATGGTTTGAACAAGAAAAACAAAAGACACAGAAGTATTTAGATAGTAATGCCTATTCTTAATTGCAATCAATCAAAAAGAATATATACATTATTTACAATTTTAAAGAAATTTCAATTTTTTGAAAGAAAAGTTGTTGGGTCATCACTGCCTGCAGCTAAGATTTGCATGGAGGGGTCCTCACATACCTTCTCGTAGAAAGACTCCTTGGTGAGTGGTTTGTGATAGAGGTGCATTTGATGCCCGTTCACCTTAAAAGAATGGCCAGACCCATCAATGGTAGTCAAGGTAAGAGTACCATTGCTATGTACTTCTTGAATATCATAAAGACCGAGCCATCTTGTTTGCAACTTGCCCGGGAAATCTTGGTATCTGGAGTCATAAAGGAGTGCTCAATCCCTTTTCTGAAATGTTTTCTTCTTGATAAGGCTATCATACCATTTTTCCCTTTATTTTTAAAGAATTTAAATCTGTTGCGAAGCAAGCAGTCGAGCCTTGTCTAGTTCATTAATCTGCTGGAGTCACTTGGTCTGGGCTTCTGTTAGATCCAGCCCTAATTTCTGGGCCGTTCTTAGAGTCTTTATTTCAAATTTGATAAGAAAAATAGGTTCTTTTCCGAACACGAGCTGGTATGGAGAGTATCCAGTAGTATTCCTCCAAGTCGTGCGATAGGTCCATAAGGCCTCTGGCAGTCTAGCAACCCAATCTTGTCAATGTGTTGAGATTGTCTTGGTCAGAATCACTTCAATGACCTTATTGGTGCTTTCAACCTGCCCATTCGCCTGTGGGTGATACGGGAAAGTGATCATATGCGTAGTATGATGATTTCTGAGGGTGGCAATAATCTCGTGTCCTACGAATTGACCTCCCCCATCTGTGCACACTTCTCACGGTAAACCATACTGCACAAATAGCCCAAAAAGGAAGTTAATCACAACTTCCTCTGTGGCTCTTGGTAAATCTACTGTTTCCACCCATTTTGTCACATAGTCCATGGCAACTAGTATGTAGGCTTTTTGATTGGATGGCAGATGGAATGGGCCCACAAAGTCCAATTCCCAACACTTGAAAGGTTCTATGACTAGATGGGGCTGTAGAGGCATTTCATCATATTGGCCAGGCCAGCCCATCCTTTGGCAGCTATCACAAGCCTGGGCATATTTCTTAGCATCCTTAAAAATAGTGGGCCAATAATAGCCCATCTATAATACCTTATGCCCTGCGCTTCGATCTGCGAAATGTCCCCTGTAAGGCATCATGGTAAGCCTTCAGAATGTCATAAATATCATCCTCGCGGATGCATCTGTGTATACACATGTCGGCCCCTGCGTGAAAAATATATCCATCTATCTAAGAGAATTGGGTGTTGCGCTGAACGATCAATTTCCTCTCTCATTGTCAAATGCCTAGGTAACTTCCCTACTACCAGATAATTTTCCACATTTGTGTATCATGGCATCTTGACTGCCATGGAAAACAAATGTTCATCCGGAAATTGGTTGTCTACTGCTAGTGGATCATTCAGCTTTGGGATTCGAGATAGAAAATTAGCAACCTGGTTTTCCTTCCCCAGACGATCCTTAATAGTAATGTCGAACTCCTGCAAAAGC
This sequence comes from Pinus taeda, assembly GCA_000404065.3. NCBI lineage: Eukaryota > Viridiplantae > Streptophyta > Pinopsida > Pinales > Pinaceae > Pinus > Pinus taeda. Next base: position 228,450 of record APFE030215007.1, read on the forward strand.
AATAGCCACCATGTTACTCGACCATTTATGATAGGTTTATTAGCTAGATACCGAATGGTAGAGTGATCAATGTATAGAAAGACTTGGTAGTTAGTTATGTAGTGTCTAAATTTGTTTACTGCATAAATAACAACTAAGAATTCTTTTTTTGTCATTGTATAATTAAGTTCTGTAGAAGTGAGATTTTTGCTAATATAATATATAGCATAAGGTTTCATGTCCTCCTCCTAGCCAAGGACAATGCCTATAACTACATCTAATGTGTCCCTGGATATGTGGAAAGGCAGCTCCCAGTTTGGTCCACGTAATACTGGTGTTGTTGAGACTAGTTTCTTTAAACTTGTAAAAGTTGTGTCACATTTGTCAGACCAATTGAAATCAACATTTCCAGTTAAAGCATATAGAGGCACAAAAATTTGTGAAAAGTTTTTAATAAACCTAAGATAATAGCCTACATATCCCAAGAAGCTACGTACCTTTGTCTGAGTGCAGTGGGTAGGCAGTAAATGAATTACCTGAATTTTTGCTAGATCTACCTGTATCCCTGCTGCAGAGATATAATGTCCCAAGATTACACCCTCGGTCATCTCATGTGACACTTGACATTGCTTAAACATAACCTGGTAGCAATGCATCATTCTAAGACCTTTTTTAGTGTCTGCAATGCTTGGTCGAAGTCATCCCCATCATCCATATACACCTCAAGTCCTTCACTTATTAAATCAACAAAGATGTTGAGTATATCTCTTTGGAATGTAGCTGGGGCATTACACAAGCCAAATGGTAATACTCTATACGTGAATGTACCCCAGGGATAGGTGAAGGTTGTTTTGTCCTAGTCTTCAGGGGCAATCTGAATTTTATTGTAGCCACAGAAACCATCTAAGAAGGAAAAGAACTGCTTCCCTGCCAAAGTATCAAGGACCTAATTGATGAATGGGAGGGGGAAGTGATCTTTCTATGTCACCTTATTCAACTCCCAGTAGTCTACACAGATACACCACTTCCCATTTTTCTAAGGGATGACCACCAATGGAGAGACCCATTTACTGTCCGAGATAGGATAAATGAAGTTTACATCCAACAACTTCTGTAATTCTTCTTTCACAATGTTCTTGAGATGTGCATTCAATCTCCGTTGAGGCTTTTGGATGGGTTGATCATCCTTCTCCGTATAGATGTGGTGTGTACATAGTTGTGCGTCTATTCCTTTCATATTAGGATAATCCCAGGCAAAATCCCCTTTATATTTCTGCAAGGCCCGTATGAGCTTTTGCTGTTGATTGCTATCCAGACTATCGTTAATATTTAAAATTTTACCTAGTTCGATCTCAACATGTTTGCTATTATGAACATCGGTCGTTTGAATATGCTGGTCATCGGTATCCTTCACAGGATCCTCCATGGCTTCATTATCAAGAATTTCTTTCAACATTTGACACTTTACATTTCTCACATTAGCTGGCTAATTTATAAAATTATTGATAACGTCATCTTCAGTTTGATGTTTAAATTCCAGTGCCTCCACTACTGTGAGTGGTGAACGGATGCTTTCCTCCAGGTACGCTAGTGATTGTTTGCATATTTTTACAATGGGTAGACTTGGCTTGGAAAGATGATATAATACAAGATTTTTTATAACATCCCCCTTTGCAATAGTCATGATGCCTTCTCGAAAACCAATATAAGCATCAACTGTCACCAACCAAGGTCGGCCCAGAATCAGAGGGTGCCCATCCAATCAACTCTATAGGTTTATAACAAGAAAATCTACTGGATATTCCCACGAATCAACTAAAACTGGAATATCTTGTAAGGTTCCTTTTGGCCTCACCACCGAACAATCAACAAGTTCTAATAAAGTGGTGGTTGGTTCTAGGGTTGTAATACCAAGTGCTTGACAGGTTTCTGCTATTAAAATATTAATGGCTGCACCCAGATCAACTAGTATATTGGGAAAAGAGTGACCATATATCTGAATTGTCACTCTGGGATTTCCAAGATCTTCATACTTTATTGGAGTTTCCCCTCCCAAGAGTAAATCAGATAAGGTTCCTACAACGTGAATGGTGGGTGAGGTTTTTGTTTTCCTCACAGGCTTATTTACACATAGCTTTTTGATTGTTTTAGCATAGATGGGAATGTCTTGAATGGTTTGGAGAAGATAATTTTTAATACAAAGATTTTTCAGTTCTCCTACAAGATCAAAATCTGGGTAAACAATAGGTTTGGGTATCGTTAACCTTTTCGGAATGGGGGAGAAGGGAATGGGGGAGAAGTGACTGTAAGTTTTTCAGGGTCTTCATGCTGATCTATCTCTTCTCCTTGCTTTGGTTCAATATTAATTACAGGTGGTGGTATATATATAGGTGGGGTTTCAATTTCGATTGAAGGTTGGTCCCTGTTTTCCTCAGGGGTGATGATACGTACTGACCTTAATCTGAGTACATTACATTATTTCTGCTCAAGCCCATAATCTGAGCTTTCAATGATCTGCACCAACTGGACCGGTCTATTATTAGGATTCGGATTCGGCTGAGCTGGCAATTGAGGGCACCGAAGAGGTTGAGGATTTTGCTATAATGCATATGGAGTTGATAGTGTAGGTTGATACTGAGGACCTATCCGCATAGGTACATTGGATATCCCCAGGGATCGCTGCCAATTTGGAGACCAGTTTGGGTTTTGAGAGGCGGAGGTAGGCCATTAGGATTGATAGGGATTGCCTTGCCAAACAGGAGTAAAAGGAGAATTTGGCCAACCATTACCCGGAAAGGATTGTGTTGGCTAGGATGTCATAGGAAATAGTTGGGTTTTCCAATTTGGGTAAGGTGATTGGCCTTGCCATGCTGCCCCAAGGTTCTGTTGCTGATTAAACTGTGAAGAAGGAAAGAACTGGGATGTGACATACTTGTAGGTTTAGCCTGCCACTGTCGACGCTGGTTCATCATATATACCGACTCTGTTTCTTCTTCTTCTTCCTTGAATACTACTTTCAACCACGGCAATGATGGACAATGTTCAGTGACATGATCTTTAGTACAAATAGCGCACGTCTGCACCTTGTCTAATGGGCATTCCCATTGGCTGTGCTTCTTTCTACAACATGGATAGAAGATGGCCAAGTTTTGTTCTGCTAAGGCTTGCTTCTATTTAGCCTATAAGACGTCCAAATGTGTCGTAAGGGTGCCCAGGATGTCTGCTTTGAAATATTCTAGGAGGTTTCCAATCTCCATTTGTGTTACACCTCCACTATGTGGATTTCTTCCCCTGCTCATGGGATCTTATCTTCCTGCTCTTGTGTGTGTGCTTCCTCGTGAATACCTGATACATAAGCAGACGATTTCATCATAATATTCCTGAGAAATATCTTCTTTTCCCATTAAATTTAGAGTTTCTAACTGTTCCTCTTTCATTCCTTTAATTAAGATAACTCTTAGGACTTCTTTAGGTAAGGTTGTGTGTGGAGACCTCTGCAAATTATAATTAAACCATTCTACATATTCTTCTAGTGTTTCATTATCTTTTGCAGTCATCTTAAAAATTTAATCTTTTAGCTCCCTAGTCTTTCAACAGTCCTGGTATCTTGTGAGGAAGGAGGTTTTCATATCATCCCAAGAATTAATAGTTCATCCACCTAGACCCATAAACCATCTTAAGGCTGCTCCTTTTAGAGTAGAAGGGAAGAATTTTATCTTTTGGGGGTTAGTGGTGTAGTCATACCCTCTGCAAAGGACATCAAACTCAAACAAGAAAGCATCGAGATCCTCTGTGATCATCCCATGAAAAGGTGGGATGCTCTGCAGAGGAATAGCCTTCATGGGGGCATTAGCTACTTAGTCGACTATGGGATACTCCAATGTCGAGGTTTGACCTTGAGGTGGCTGGTTTCCATTTGGTCAAAGATGTGCCAATAACCTTAAGGGATTTCAGGGGGTGCTTTTTGAGTAAGCAGAGGATTAGCAACCTGAGTTGGATTTGTAGCACTACTTAGATCTGGGATCATAGGAGACCCCTATTCAGACAATTGTGATTCTGCCTTAGCAGTCCCGCTGGTTTCTCCTTCTCCTTCTCTTAAGTTATAATATTTTTCCTCTTGTAGAGGATCAAAATGTAAACTTGCTGTAGCTTGAAGACTCTGTTCAGATCCTCCAATTTGGCTTTGAATCTCAGCATAAGTTGCAGATGGTGAGCCTGCTACTTGAGGGATTATAGTAGGAATTTTTCCAGATACTGCTCGGAATCCTACTGACACTTGAGACTCTGGTTTTCTTACAATTTTGACTATAAAGGTCATTCTCCCAAGGTTCACCGATCCTTTGGGTTTTGTGGATTTATGCGGGGGGTTATGCACTTTTTCTATCTTTCTATTACTAGTCATTCATAAAAACCAATTCCTATTTAACCTCTAAGCTTTTGCTGAAAAGCAAGCTAGTAAGAAAGAACTTCACTTGCTAGGTACGCAAGTTGTTATATTCCATTTTTAAAACCCAAGTCTTTCACAACAAGATAAAAAGGAAATCACTTGAAATACTCTCCTTGACAACAATGCCAAAATGTTGGTGCACTAAGATGTCTTTTTACAAGCAATCTTAATCCCTACATTAATTGTCAACCCAAGGTAAGTCTTTTTATCTCAAGAGTGTTAACACAATATATGCAATGAATTAAGAGGTTACCTAATGGTAAATCGTTGCAATCACTAATAACTATCTCTTCAACTCAATCCACACAACTATGAAAGAAATAACTAAGGAAAAAATAACTTTGAAAGAACTCTTAACACACTCTGCAATTCTGTTTAACTTATTTTGAAATCAAATGAATCTGAATGTGAATGCGAATGCAAAGAATCACGCTTGGAAACCTTCAAATAGAATTAAGACTAACTCACTTAATCAAGAAAGAGAACTATAAAAACTGAACAACAATCATAATCTATAGCAGATATGAATTAAACAACAAATCCAATTGAACGACAAATGATAATTAAATGACAATCTCAATTGAACGACAATATGATAATTAAATGACAATCTAAATTGAACATCAAATGATAATTGAACAACAAGCAAGCATATAACAACAAATGATCTCTAAGCAGCAATTGATCTATGTAAGCAAATCATGGAAATCGATTAATGCTATCTCTAAGATCTATGGTAACATCACTCAGAATGAACAACAATCTACTACTAAAAATAACATAAATGAACAACAATATGAATTGGAATCGTCAATATTCACAATAAGAGAAATGATATCAACTAAACATTAACAATCAATAAAGACTAAGTAAAAAGATTATAACACAAGAAAGCAATAGAAATTCTCTTGATTGGGCCCAGAGTTGCCAAAAGTTTCCGCTAAGAAATACTCAGAATATAAGTATGGATCATACACAGTATTTCTTCATTAATATAAGGAACAAGATTATAGCATCACTGAGATAACAATATTATATGTCTAAAAAAGAATAATTACAAATTATGAAATTTTGAACTCTGAACTCGTTTGCCTTTCGGCCTTATATATAACATTAAAAGAGTAAACTAGATAAAAGCGAATCCTGAGGATTTCTCTATATATAATCTGATCTTGTCATGAAATAACATCAGTCTACCTGGTCACTCACTGTCTTTCCTGCGTCAGACACTATCTTTTCCTTTTACGGCCTGATGCTGCTCTATCGATTGAACGACTATTGACCAATCTGCGTCTTCGACACATGGATAGTAAAAAGTCAGTGTCTTGTGCTAGATTTATCTAATTTGTTACCAAGTACTTTTATCCAACTTTAGCTGTTATTTCCTTTATTTTGATCCATAAACAGAGATAACCATGTAAGGATAAATGTTGAAATAAGCTATTTACAAAAAGAAAACATACATTTTTCCTGACCCAACAACAAGAATGTACCTTTTTGTCTGGATGGTGGATTAATTGGACCAACAAAATCTAGAGCCCATTTCTCAAAAGGTTCAATGAGTACCTGAGGTTGTAGAGACATTTCATTTGAAGGAACAAGTTTCCCCATTCTTTTACAACTATCACCTCTTAACATATTATTTGCCATCATTAAAAAGGGAAGGCCAATAATATCCTAAGAGAAGGACTTTGTAAGCAGTGCTTTTGTCACCGAAGTGTCCTCCACATGGCTCATCATGAAAAGCCTTTAATATTTATGGCACTTCATCTTCTCTGGCACATCTTCGAATAATCAGATCTGGCCCTGTTTTGTATAATTCTCCATTTATCCATGAGTAAGATGCACTAATTTGAATTACCTTTCTTTTCTCTCGAGGAGACAAATATAATGGTAACTTCCCTGTACCCAAATAGTTAGCAATATCTACAAACCAAGGAGATTTAGTAGATATTGCAAATAAATATTCATCAGGAAAATTGTCTTCCACAAGTACATTATTATTATCATTTTGGATCCTAGATAGAAAGTCAACAACTGTATTTTGTTTTCCAGGTGGATCCAAAATAGTAATAATGAATTCTTGTAGAAACAATAACCATGTAATTCTGCCATTAGTAATTGATTTATTCATTCACTACCTAATTGCAGAATGATCTGTATGTACAAAGGTTTCTTAGCCAGTAATGTAATGTCTAAATTTGTTGATGGCATGGACAACAACTAAAAACTCATTTTCTGTTACAATATAATTTAACTCTACAGGAGTCAAATTTTTACTGGTATAGTAAATGGCATAAGGAGTTAAATCTTTTTGTCCTAGTACAACTCCTAATGTTGTATCTGAAGCATCTATTGAAATCTGAAAAGGTAATTTCCAATTTGGCCCTCTTAGACTGGGTGCTTCAGAAATATTTTCTTTTAATGTTTCAAAATAGTTTTGGCAATAATAATTCCAATTAAATTCACAATCTTTTGCGAGCAATTTGAAAAGTGGAGATGCAATTTTTGTAAAGTTTCTGTGAATCTTCTACAGTAACCAGTAAAACCAAGAAAACTTCTAACATCTCATTGACAAGTTGGAATTGACAATTTAGAAATAACTTCTACTTTAGATGTTTCTACTCTAGCTCCATTTCCTAAAATATGGTGTCCTAAAACAATCCCCTCGGTAAACATCATAAAACATTTTCCATGGCTTAATGAGAGGTTTGCTTCCTTACATCTAATGAGAACGTTTTCCAAATTTTTAAGAGCTTCTTCAAAAGAATTTCCATAAACTGTAAAAATCATCCATGTAAACTTCCACACAATCATGTATTAGATCATAAAAAAAATCCTAAAACTACTCTTCGGAATGCTACAGGTGCATTACACAACCCAAAAGGAAGTACTCGGTAGACATAGGTTCCCCATGGATAGGTAAAAGTGGTTTTATCTTGATCTTCTGGAGCTACCTAGATCTGGTTATATCCACTAAAACCATCTAGAAATGAGAAATATTTCTTTCCTGCCAATGTGTCTAAAACTTGATCTATGAAAGGAAGTGGAAAATGATCTTTTAAGGTAGCTTTATTCAATTCCCTATAGTCAATGCATACTCTCCATTTTTCATTCTTTTTAGGAACAATTACCAATGCTGAAACCCACTGGCTATCTGATATTGGATAAATGAAAATCACATTTAATAATTTTTTGTAATTCCTCTTTACTAATTTCTCTCAAATTTGGATTCATTCTTTTCCGAGGCTTTCAGATTGGTTTAGCATTTTCTTCAATGTAAATATGATGTATACAAGTATTAGGATCAATTCTTTTCATGACAGTATATTCCCATGCATAAGCAGAGGAATGTTCTTATAACATCTTTATTAAATCTTTCTTTTGTAATTCTTCTAGATTATTATTGATATTCAAGGTTTTTTCTAGGGAGATTTCTATTGGAGAATTGCCAAATTTTTCCATAGAATTTAAAGATAATTGACGAGATGATAAATATTCAATATTGCATTGTTCTTGAAACTTTCATTAGATTCATAATATGAGGAAGACTCATTATTTTCCATTAAATTAAAAATCTGATCTTCTTCATCTATTTGTGAAGTAACAAAGATTTGTCGTAGATCAATATCATCATCTATCCATTCTTCACTTTCTACTTCTATTGTTGTTTTTGCAGGAGGATATAAAGTGAATTTCTTTGTTGAACTTCCATCAGAAATAAGCATATCACTTGATCTACAAATTATAAAAGCATCAGATGTTGCTAACCATGGTCTTCCTAGAATCAATGGATGTCCTCCTAAATTACTATTGGGTGTTAGAATCATAAAATCAACAAGATACTCCCAAGAATCTAAGGATACAAATATGTCTTCTAATACATCATTATGTTTGATAATAGATATGCTTGCTAATTGCAATAATGTGGGTGTATATTGAAGATTAGGAAGTTTCAATTGGTTCAGAGTTTGTTTACTCATGATGTTTATAGCTGCTCCTAAATCAATCAATGCATTTGGAATTTCAATACCATTAATATGTGTTTTCACAATGGGACTTCCTGGATCAAGGTATTTTTGAAGTGTTGTTTTTCCCATCATGATATCTGCAATTTTTCGAACTAACTGGATTCTTTTGATTTTTTTCCTCTTTCTTCCTCATCTTTTAATACTTAACTCCCTAATTGTCTTTGCAAAAATTGGTATTTCCTTAATGGCTTGTAGCAAAGGAATTTTTATACAAACATTCTGCAACTCATCTAACATATCATAATCAGGCAATAAAATCTGTTTTTCTACCCCTTCATCAATTTTTAATCTTTCAGGGAAAGGTGGTTTTGAAACAGATATTGAATGGTGTTCCATAGTAGGAGTTGGAATGTCATCAAAATGTGTAGGGGTAACTTGTTTTTGAAGTTTTTCTTTTTCATTGAGAGGCTCCTCTTTTCTAGAGGCATTTTCTTTTTCAGATTCCTGGATAACAACCATTGGGGACTTCTTTTCCCATACTCTACTAGAACTAAGTTGGACATTGTTTAGATCTAGTGGAATTATCATGTAAGTTTAGAAATTTTGTCTTTCCATATTGTAAATAGGTTGTGAAATTTTATAATTATTCGGATTTGGAAGTGGTTGAGTAGGAAATTGATTTGGTCTTTGGGGAAATGGTAATGAAAGTTGTGAATCTGGATTCTGAGGTTAAGTTGGTTGAACATGTTGAGAAAAATATTGTGGTGGGAAAACAAGATAAGGTTGTTGATATTGAGGATATTTCCCATAAGGATTTTTCAATCATTGTACCCAAGGTTGAGGCCAAGATTACCAAGGCATGGGTTCGGTCCAATTGTTTTGTGATGGTTGTGAAAATGCTTGAGTGTTAAATCCCTAGTCATATTTGGTTGTGAATTTTGCCATGGTCTCTTAGCAATAAAACAGAGGGGATCTATTTGATTTGATATTATTTCCTCTTGATAAACTTCTTTAAGACATGGTATTGAAGGAAATTCTTTTGTATCATAATTTTCTGCACATATAACACAGGTTTCTACACTTTTTAAATCAAGAAGGCATTCTCTTAGAGCATGTTTCTTTCTACACTTGGGAGAAAAAGATTGACAATGCAACATTTTGCTTGTTTTTCACTTTAAGTGTATCTATTTGTTCACTAATACTTCCCAAAATGTTTGTTTTAAAGTTGTCAAGCAAATTGCCTAATTCAACCCTACTTATAGTCCCAACTGTAGATTTATTAATTCTAAACATGAGAGGATCTCTTGGATTTTCCCTAGTTCTTGCCTTACCTCTTGAAATGTGTATGCACAACTCACAAACGTCTCCAGATGATAACTGAGAAATATCTCCCTTACCCATCAAATTTAGGAGAACAATCCACTCATCTCTGATGGATTTTAATAAGAAAACTTTCAAAGTTTCTTCATCTATTTAATGCATTTTGTCCCTTTTAACATTATAAGAAAATCATTCAATGAAATCTTCAATATTTTCATCTTCTTTCTGCATCATTTTAAAGACCTCATCCTTCAGATTATGGGGCATTCAATAATCCTTATATTTCTCTAAGAATTTAGTTTTCATTTCTTCCCATGTTCTTATAGAGTGTGCTCCTAAGCCCATGAAACATTTTAATTTTGCATCCTTCAGATTTGCTGGAAACAATTTCAACTTTTGAGGGTCAAGCAAATAATCATAAGATCTACACAAGACTTCAAACTCAAAGAGAAATGTTTGAGGATCCTCATTTCTTAATCCACGAAAGTTTGGAAGGATGGAGGGTGATAGTTTTTCATTGTAGCTGTTGTATCTTCATCGAGGATAGGAAATCCAAAGGGTTATGGATCTCCCCTACCTCCACCTCTATTTCCTCCTCTTCCTCCTCCAATCCTAGGTTGTTCACCATTAACATTATGTGCTTTCCCTTCCCCTTCTCCAGCCATTGTAGATTCTTTAGAACTAATATAGGGTTCCAAAATTGGGTTTTCTAGTTCTTCTATCAAGCATAAGTTAAAATAAGTTTCTTCCTCTTCTTTTTCACTAGGGATCTCTAGCTCTTGTCCTAGAAGTCTTTCTCCAGTTGAATATAGGAAAACTACTCCTTTTGTTGGGGATGTAGGATCTTCTTCTTCTATTACAACTTCAGTTGATGAGGTTGGTGAATCTCTAGGTTGGATTTCGGATCTAAGTACATCAGGAAGTTTATATTTGCCTACAAGTGATGGAATATGAGTTTGAGTGGGTGGTGTGGCACTACAAGGTTGTGGTGGGGTGAGTGATGTTGTTGGAATTAAACTTTTACCTCTACCTACAAATCTGCCTCTAGAATTTCTTTCCCTATGCATATCATTTTTGTTTTTTGTTTTTTGTTTTTTTATATAAAAAGAAAAGACTCCTATATACACTTCCGTGACAAAAATGCCAAATTTTTTGGTAATTTAATTAACTTTAAATTAATTGCATAAATTATTGACCAAAGCTAGTAAGATGATGAAGTGTAAGTGCACTGTATGTGCTAGAAGCCCTTGGTTATTCACACCTCTGAATTAAACTAAGTTATCGAAATATAGTTTCTAAATTAAGTTATTGGAATGCACATGAGTAGAGCAATTATTCCTAGAAAATAAAATGATCACACTTTTTTATCAAACACTACTTATGGAAAATCTCACACTTTGCTTCAAGAGAAACTTTCACAACTCTGCATAAAAATAAATCAATCCAACACTTATGCAAATTAATTGCACTCTTATAAAAATTATATTTAATTATGAAATCCACACAACTTGTGAAAATCTTAGAATTTTAAATCAATCTCACACTTGTAAAAATGAAATTTAACTCAGAAAACACACACACACACACACACACTCTCTCTCCGCTATATGTCTAAATTATGCTTTGAAAGAAACTCAATTTTCTAAAAGAATCAAATCATCTATCATAATAACACATTCTTGCATGAAAATCCAAAATGAATTGAAAATATATTCTCACTTGCTCAAAATCGTAAATCACTCTTGCTTGAAATAAAACCTGTAATCATATCCTCTACTTTTAAGAATTATATTTTTAATGTAAATCCAAACCATCACTGTTGTTATCATTACTCATTAAGATCAATTCATGTGCTCCTAAATCAATAAATAAAATTAGTTAACAAGACATCACATTGTTGCTATTTAACTCAAAATAATCAACAAAGGAAAATGTTGTATAGAATGCATCTAGAAAATAAGCTCACAAAATGATATAAGGAAATTATACTTAAAAACATAAAAGAACCTTACTACTTAAGGGGGCCCTCCACAAGTAGATGGTCACGGGATCCAATTTAACAATTGACCATGCATCCAAATTAGAAGGATCCTTTATAACTGAATTGAAAACAAAGTTTTAATTCTCACTGTCGCATAATAAAATCACTGTGTTTATGTTTGCTTACGAAGCCTTTTTTATAAAGCCTGTACCATTAAATGTTTAGAGCTTCATGCCTAGCTTCGCTTAATAATATACTAAAATTAACTATGAAAAATATCATAATGAAGTTTGCTAACAATTTGCTATTAACAAAGAAAATTGTTACGCGTATATATCATTCCTCGCTCGCCTGTTTAGATGATAGAGTTGACTTTTTTCCTTTGACCACATAACTAGAAGCTTCTTTCGTTGATCTGGATCATGAAAGTAGGAAGGAATCGTTGAGTGCATTGATTTCCACCTTTCCATATAATTCGCTCTCCAGTTGGCACCTTAGAACCTATGAAACAATGGACTTAGCTGCAGAATCATCCCAATCCGGTAGCTAAAACAAATATTAGACTAATAATAAAGAACATTATTAACTTATGAAATACAAGACATTTATATACCTGCCATGCCATAGATTTTGTAATTTTTTTCCCATTAAGTGATTATGATGATAGAAAAGGAGTGAAATAGGTGGAAAAAGGGTGTAAAAAAGAAGCAATTTTGAGGCTCAACAGATGTGATGAAGAAAAATAAAATTATTATTGTAAGCCTTACTTCATGGGTTTCATGAGCAAGTGATTTTATTTTAGTTGGATCCCATTGAGAGCCTTAGGATTGGTCATTAAAAGTCAAAGATTCTATGTCATGTATTAAGAACCCTTCTTGGGGATATATTAATGTATATGAGTCTACAAAATGTCTAGATAGCCCTCCAACGACAAGCACTAGCCATCCTTTTCAAGTTGGCCTCCAAATGAATAAATTAAACTCATGTCGTCTCACAATTAAATGGACACATCCCTTTGATAGATCATGTCGGCTTATTTATGGAGACAAACTACTATATATACACAGGTAGGCTCTTCGCATTTACACACAGAAAAATTCGAATTTGTCTCTGAGATCTTAGGATGATATCCATAGTCAGAATTTCACATACCTCTCTATGGTTTCAGATGGATAACAACAAAATGAATTTTGGAAGTATCTCTCTGAGATTTTGGGTGAATAAGACAGAGAGAAATTCAAATATATAGTACAAAAGCAAGTTTGGATGGAGTAGTGATGAAGGGACAACAAGGACCTTTTTTGTTGGGCTAATTATATACACAGAAGTTTGGATTAGTTCTGAGATGTGAAGAGAAACACAGTTCCATTAGGATACTTCAGATTACCCTTTGCAATTCAGATCAAGATTATAGTGACAAGCATGTCACAAAAGGAACTCAGATAGGTCTCGCTGCCATAGTAAAAGACATCAGTGTTGTTCCAAAAGGTCTCAGTGATAACTCAAAGAAGAAGTCTCGATGCCATCACAGAAGTATGGTCTTTCACAACAAGGAGGTCTCATCAGTTAAAGGAGATCTCAATATATAGACAGAGATAAGATCTCGATGGTAGCCATGTCTTGGTGCTAAGAAGATCGAAGCATAAATGGAGTCAAGAAGAAGAAAAGAGAAGAACTAGTGAATGGTCTTGGAGTGGCTAAATAGGTCTAGGGTCTTGGTCTTGGTATTTGTCAATTGGAAACTCTATAAGAAGAATTTGTGCAGGTTTTCATCTCAAAGTGAGAGGTTTTGGCCCTGGCTGATAGCCTAAGTTTTGTGTCTCTTGTCTATTTATGTTCATGCATTGCTTACTATTTGATGAAGAAGAACACTAATAATATAATAAGAATAAGATCATAATCTAAAAAGTAAAATGCATTCACAAGCAGTCACTAATAGAAGAGAAATCACCTAATGCTAGTGCCCTAGATTCTCAACACCCATCAATATGTTTTTTTCCCAACATTTAGCTTGGAATATGTGTCCCATGACCTTGGTTACTATTTTTCCTTTCTAAACTTTATTACATGGATTTTTTACCAAGGCTATTATAGAACCCTCACCCTCGGGGAAACACCATCCTCAGTGTTCAATGACACCTACAATCAATAAGACTGTTGAAAAGAAAAACATACTGCCCATGGAGCTTTATAACTTAGCTCATTGCAGTATTTACAATGATCAACTTACTCAGAAGAAAACTAACATGAGAAACATAACAACATGACAACCATAACAACATGAAACCCATACTGCTTATTGGAGCTTTATAACACAACTCATGGTAGTATTGACATCCATATAAATATATACATATACCAAAACATATGCCAAAAACATTCGCTCAACTAGTGAATAGAGAATGATACATAGCTCGCATCTGATCCACCATCTCCCATGTAGCTTCATCGGGTCCAAAGTGCTTCCATTGTACTTTAACCTGCTCGATTGCTCAATTTTGGAACATGAGCATCTTTCTCTGCAAAATTCATTGAGGTTTTGGCTGGAATTCTCCTTTTGGTTCCACCTACAATACATACTAGTCAATCAAATGATCAACATCTTTAACATACTTCTTAAGAAATGACACATGGAGAACATCATGGACTTTCATTGTCGGAGGCAATGCAAGTCAATAGGCTACTGGTCCAATCCTTTCAAGAATCTTGAAAGGTCCACAAAAATGAGATGCCAACTTGGCACATGATCCAATCCTCAAGGAGCTCTTCTTGGGCTTGATGAGCAAGTACACTTGTTCCCCAACTTGAAACTCCTTAAACAACCTGTTCTGATCTACATAACTTTTATGTCTATCCTGTGCTACCTTTAAATTCTTCTTGATTACCTACATTTAATGTTCCATCTCTACCAACATGTCTGGTCCAATCAACACCCTATTCACTGGATCACTCCAATTGATGGGAGTATTACAACCCCGCCCATAGAGTGCCTCAAATGGACTCATCCTCATTGACTTCTGGTACCCATTTTTGTAAGAAAACTCAACCAATGGAAAATACTCTTCCCACTTCCATTGTTGATGCATCACATACATCCTCAACATGTCCTCTAGAATTACATTGACCCCCTCTCTATTTGTCCATCTGTCTATAGATGATAAGTTGTACTGAAGGCCAACTTTATACCCAAACCTACAAATAACTCTTTCCAGAACCTAGAAGTGAACTTAGCATTACTGTATGATACAATCTTCTTCGGTACACCATGCAACCTCACTACATCTCTGATGAAGACTTGTGATACATCATTAGCTGAATATGTAGACTTTACAAGAATTAAGTGAGCTACCTTAGTCAACCTGTCAACCACAACCATAATATAATCATGTTGTCTAGATGTCGTTGACAAACCTGTAATGAAATCCATGTAAATGACCTCCCATTTCCACTCTGGAATTGAAATTGGTTGTAGTAGACCATCTGAATGCTTACACTATGCTTTTACCTATTGACAATCCAAGCACCTAGGCACAAACTCTACACTTCCCTCTTCAAATTCAGCCAATAGTAGAACTTCTTCATCACTGTCAATGTCTTATGATATTCTGGGTGACCTGAATATGGCTTAGGATGAAATTCCCTAAAAATAAACTTCTTGGGCTCACTATCGTTTGGCACATATATCTTGTCCCTAAATCTGACCAAGCCATCTACTGTGAGAGGGTAGTCCACATCCTGATCAAATGTACCTTGTTGTAACCTGTGCATAAGCTCCCTATACTTAGCTGCTATATGATTCACCTGTATCCTCTTGCTAAGAGAATCTGCAACCCTGTTCTCTTTACATTTAATGTACCTGATTACAAAATTGAACTCGTTGATCGTGGCCAACCATCTAGCTTGTATCGCATTCAGATTTGGTTGGTCAAATAGATATCTCAATCCATTGTGATCACTCATCAACACAAACCTCCTGCCAAAAAGATAGTGCCTTCACATCTTTAATTCATGAACAATCGTTGCAAACTCAAGGTCATGGGTAACATAATTATGCTCGTGTTCATTCAATGTCCTTGATTCATGGAATAGTAGATGTCCTTGCTACATCAAGACTCCACCAAGCCCTCTCTTGCAAGTGTCTGTACATACCACAAACTCTTTGTTCGGATCTATAAACTTTAAAACTGGAGCATTGTCAACAACTGCTTTAATAGCTCAAAACTAGTTGCACATTCTTCTCTCCGTTCAAATTTATTAACTTTCATATGCAATGGTGTAATGGGATAGGAAATCCAAGAGAATTCCATGATGAACGTCCTATAATAACCTGCTAACTCCATGAGTGATCTTACCTCATCCACATTCACAGGAGATGCCCATTCCATAATAGCTTTTATCTTTTCTGGATCCACTATTATGCCTTCCTTGGAAACCACATGTCCCAAGTAATGTACCTCTATCTGAAAGAAACTGCGTTTACTTAGCTTAGCATAAAACTGATGCTCCATGTTGTTACCTAAAGTGTACACCTAAGGCACGACACTCAGAGTAGGGGCTATCACTTTGATACCTACTCATTCTGTTTAGATTCTCTCCTAGCTAACTCAATGGGGGTAGTCCCTATAGGTGGATGGAGATGGGAGACATGTTATAATAACATGGTCTAGGAGATCTACAACAAGGCAACTTGTTATTAATGTAACTTGGTTATTAATTAAGGAAAGTGTTAATGATATGATCAATGTTTAGGTAGATTCAGTTAAGCTTGATTAGGCAAACCATAACATAAACCACTGCGTTTATATAATAATGCTCAATGGTAAATCAAAGTACTTGCTAAGAAATGATATCAGGCTACAAAATAACAATGCTGCAAAGAGATGCTAGCATGAGTAGTAAAGATGATGATCTGCAATAGGGATAATGGAAAAGTATTGCCACTTAAAAGATTACAGTGATGATAAACATAAAGCCAAATGATCAGGATAAACATAATAATTGTAAGAGTTATCAATGAATTACCATTTTTCTCTTGGATTTAGGAGTGCCTATATATAACAGATGAGAGAAAGTGAAACCTTCAACTATTGTAAGCACATTGATTGAGTGATTTGATAGGAAATATAATGAGTCCAAGATCTGAAAGCTAATTTGAACTTCAGAAATAAAAATATCAGACCTTATAGTCAATATATATTAGTCCATTATTAAGAAAATCAATTACAATCAAAGGAACTCAAATTTATGCAACAGAGAGAGATACTTATTGATTTCTTATTATTATTTTGTGTTCTTTAGGAAACAAGCTTGTGTGTAATTTGAATTAGGTTTTTAGAAAATTATAAGCACCAAAATGGTTCACATAAAGAGTCACCTTCTTTTGAATTTCAAAGACGATTTCAGGACAACGATAAATTGTTTTATAACAGTAGTGAAATTAAGATGCCAATTTAATGCCAAACCAGAGACCAAATATGTCAAACAATTCCCAGTTAACTATCTCTTAGAAATATGCAACTTTCTATTATGATCAAGCTTTAGGAAACATATGACAGTCACCATTATAGATCTATGCCAATTGTTGTCTTGCCATTGTGTTCAGTTAATGTCATTATTTAGGAATTAATGTTTTAATTATTTAGACAGTGAAAGAAAAATGGTTTAGAAGCGAAACCTTAAGCCCTAGGTCTCGGAGTTACTTGTCAAAATATTTAGTGATGAGTAAATATGAAACACAAATCTTCAACCAATATTCTCTTCAAAAATGTGTCAACTCAGAAATTTAACTTCTTCCTTTAGTTCAGATTTGAATGGCAAAAATCTTTATCTAAACTCATAATTTTTTTTGAAAGTTTGTATTGCAGTGAGGAGAAATTGTGACAACAATTAGGAACAAATGTTGTAAGGTGACAATGAGAGAGGCATGGTAGCAATAGGTGTTTGAAAGCTTCTACAACCAACAACAATGATTGCATTAAAATTTAGGATGCTGCTACAGGCAGCATGAGAGAGAACTAGGACAATGATAGGGGAAGAGGCTAATGTGAGCATCGTTAAGGGTTAAAGGAAGAAGGGATAGTGGAAAATGAGGGATATGGGAAAGGAGGAGACAACGAAGATGAGAAGGAGGCTGCGCCAAGGCTGCAACAAGTTTTAAGGGAGGCCTGGAGGCTGCCTTGGAGGGTTGCGATAGGCATATTCGAAAGGTATGGGTGCATCGGAGAAGGAAGGAGCTAAGCCGCATAAAAGAGGAGGGTTTGAGGGTTGTTGAAGCTCTGCATTAAGGCCTCTAGGGCCTTGAAAGAAAAAAAATTTAAACACAAACCCTCGCTTGTTATTTAAATTTCACTTCTAGATGTGTATTTTGCCACAAAATCAATCTAAAAAATTTATGAAATCTTGTTGTTTATTCCCTGCAAACAATATTTGAGACAAGATCTTGCCCTCCAAGGCCTAGATCTATCTGCACAAAATAAAAATAAAACCCTAGATCTCGAATATGTACAAAAATAAAATATAACTACTTTTTTTTAAGATATATATAATTGAATTACAGATCTACCAGATCTGATGAGTATGAGTCTAACTCCGCTCTCATATCTGTAGATATAAGCTCTTCCTAGCGAGATCTATCTATTGATCACATATTATAAAAGATAATTAATTTAAAAAATGAGGTATTGCCTTAAGAACCCTGCAAAAGGAAAATCGTAAGATGAGTTTGGGAATTTAGATCAGGAAGGCTCTTCAGGTCTTATGCCTTGGGAGTCAGCTGGTCTAGCCGAGGGCTTCCCCAAATGCCCAATTTTTTAAATCAAAATGATTTTTGCACACTTCAGATTAAACTGTCAGATTATTGGAGACGTAAAATAACAATGTAATTTTTCAAGGATTAGAGATACATGCTAACTCCATTAAATTAGAATGCTATTTTAAACCCAATAACCTATGCAAAATACTTGTGCAATAGATTATTCCACAAAGAATATTAACCAACAACTTATAAAAATAGTATTCAACAGAGCATTAAAAACAATATTACCATAAGATGCAGGAGAGGAACACCATCATCAATGCAAACCCTAAAGACTTTGCGTTATTATTATTCTGAAAAAGAGTATAAGAGAGCTTCAAGAGTTAGTACACAATTCAATGATCGGATCCTTTGTGAGACAAATGACTTTTAATTTATAGATAAATTCTCCAAATGGCTAGTTGGCTTGATCCCCGTCAAAGTAATCTTGATCGTTGATAAAGATTTAATTATATTTTAATCTCCAACATCAAAATATTTATTTTTTGAGGAATTTTCAAATTTCCTTTTTAATTCCTTTTTAATTAGCTCAAAATTAATTCTTTTGAGCTAATTTCGTAAAAAAATTGACTTCGACTTAACCACCAAGGCCCAGGGGTCCAAAATTCCTTGAAATTTTCAATATTCTCTTAGTGGGGGACCTCAAAAAATGATTTTTTCTAGAACCCACAAATTTTTTATTTGGAAGAATTTATTTTTCCTAAGACTTAATATTGACTCCAATTAATTAAATTTTTGGCTTAGGATTTTTAATTTATTTTTGCGAGAAAATTTAATTAATTGACACATGAGGGGATTAATAATTTTTTGCAACCCTCTAATATTCTAGCACCATGGATAAAATATTTTTTACATAATATAATTACATCTAACCCATGAAGGGGGAAAGCTCGTTCGTTATAAACCCTCAATTATTTTATCCAAATTAGCTACTCAATATAATCTAGTAGACCAAGTGATTTGTAATAAAATAATTTATTGAATTAGCTAAAATTATTCCTAAATCACTTTTACAGAAGACTCGATTAGAACACCATGAATCATCTAAGATATTGACGACAAAATCCACCCTAGCTTTGGGGTGAGGCTAGAGAGAAAAAAATTGCCGATCATCTATGTTTAGAAACACAAATGAATCAGTGAGATAAAAAACCTTCGAGGATGAAAATCGTCACCAATATGATAGGTTTACCTAGATTGTTACATACATTATGGTCTTACTAAGATCATTTACATTACAAAATTGTAGAATGAGTTTACATCTTTGACAAGCTATTGACGAATGATGAATCCTGGATAATCTGAACACTAGAACACGATGCAATACATTTTGCGAAAAAAGGGGGGGTGTACTACTATAGGATAGTTGACACAGAGTGGTCAACATTTGGCTGTACTTGGGGACACGTTGCTTCAACGAAGGAATGTGAGAATCCAAAATCTGCACCTAAGAAACACACAAAATCGTATAAGTAGCGCCCATCCAAAAATCATCATATAACATTAAGTACATGAAATAGGAGCTTTGAAATGTAAATATAACCTATAAATAGATGTGAAGCTCAACCTTTGAAACAAAATGCTGAAATGAAAACTAATTTAAAAACATAAATAAATAACAAGGAGTAGGGTTAGAAATACAATATAGAGGATGCCCCATGGCATCAGATGTGTTCAATGAAATATTTCTTGAGCATAATCCTGCTCTTTGGAATATCCATAGGTTGTTTCTTTGATGTGCCATGTGCAATCCTAATCATTTTAGGACTTTGACTTATCCCAATGTTGTGTTGGATATGTACATCGGGTTTACCCAACTTCTTTCTTTTTCTCTTTTGCTTCATACTTTTCTTTGTGGTGGGTTGTGATGCTGATGATGTAGAACATTCTACTTGATCTTGAAAATTTTCAGATGAAGTATCTAAGATATTCATGACATGCATTTCTTCATTATGTATCTTCTTTGTTAGGGGCGATGGTTTAACCTTACATGTATTAACAAAATTTCCTTCAGTTTCCATTTTATCTGGATCACCTTCAATTAGCTAATTTTCAATAGAACAAGTGACCTCCTCATAATAAGATGGAGCTTGCTTCAACGAAATGGGTGCCTTATGATTCATTGAAAGTTATTTATTATCTGACTTGGGTTGAAACCTCTGTATATGCGATCTTTCCATTTTGTCCAACTTATTCTGAATATCAATCATTTGATTAGAATGCTTAATTTTCATAGCACTGATTTCCTTTGCATGACTTGATTCCATATCTTTTATTAATTGTACTTGATTTTCTCCCATGGCCAACAACCTGTTATGAAGAGATATATGACTAGTTTCTATGTCCTTTATCATTATGTTATGATTTACTTGAATAACACTCATTTCTTTCTGATGATTTGCTTCATTGGTAATCAAATGATTTTACATAGTGGCTATCTGATTAGAGTGATTAACTTCCATGATTTTAATTTCTTCAACATGTTTTTCTTCTATAGATAACAACCTATTATGAAGAATGACCTGATTAGCTTCTATAGAACTCATTTATTTAGCGTGATCGATTGTTAATTTTGCTTGATTAAGTTCCATGTTCCTAATGAGTTGAGCATGGTTAACCTCCATACTCTTAATTACATGTGCTTGATTCAAATGCATATCTTTAACCATTTGAGTTAACTCCTTGATGAAATCATTTTCAACTTCTTTAATTTCCTTTACTTCACCTTTCACTTTGACCTTTCTCTTATCTCCATATTGATGTTCAAAGGCATCAATGATTGATTGTAGAGAATCAAAAGTGTTATCAGGAAACTCAATGAACCAATCCAAAGCATCATAACCTAAGGTGAGAATGAAAAGCTGCACCTTCACATCTTCATAGTCGGTATATGGGTGACACTTGCTTATGCAAATATTGACATTTTGAAGGTGAGTCGATAATAATGGCTTTTTTATCTCAAAAAGGGGGCACCCCATCGATGGCATCACTGACTGAATGCGTGAAATCGTGTGGATCTCCCTGAAAGTTAGTAAAATCAGAAGGAGCAAACAAGTCATCATTGATGAATTCCTTAAAGGGAAAAGGAGGGGACAAATGGATACTCTAGAGAGAGAGGTCCTTGCTCAAGAAAATCAAGAGATCCACAAGAAGTGAGCTTTTAGCAGAAATTCTTGTAAGAAATGAAAGAAGTGGAGTTGCCACTTGAACATGAATCTAACTCCAAGATCCAAAAGGAAAAAAACCGAAAGGTTAGTTAGAAAGAAGCAGATGGATATTAGGTAGGGCTTCATGTCTGAGAAATAATGGATGAATAAGTTGAGTCACCACCAAAACAAGAAACCAACTGAAATGTCTAGGTGCTAAAAGTGCAAATGGAGAATATGAAATGATTAGTGAGAGGAAAAAGATAAGGTGATGAAGATGGAGTGATATAATTGCGCCAAAAAATGTGGTGTTGAATGGATAAGAAATGATGAAAGATTGAGAAGACTAAGACGAATGTCGTAAAGCCAAGGTCCAATAAATTGGTCCCCAGCAATGATGCAAAAAAATGTTGTGTCACTTGACAGACTAATGAATGGCGGAAAATATTAGATGATTATAAAAATGTCATGAGGACTAAGGACATAAAATATTTATCCCCAGTAACGACGCCAAAAAATATTATCACCTAAAGTGTACACTTAAGGCACAACGCTAAGAGTAGGGATTGTCACTCTGATCCCTACTCACTCCATTTAGACTCTCTCCTAGCTAAGTCAAGGGGGTAGTCCCTGTAGGTGGATGGATGATGGGAAACCTATTGGAATAACATGGTCTAGGAGATCTAGATCAAGGAAACTTGTTATTAATGTAACTTGGTTATCATAGACAAGTGCCTTTCTACATTAATACTCAATGGTAAATCAAAGTACTTGCTAAGAAATGATATCAGACTACAAAATATCAGTGCTGCAAAGAGATGTTAGTATGAGTAGTAAAGATGATGATATGCAACAGGGATAACAAAATAGTATTTTCACTTAAAAGATTACAATGACGATAAAGATAAAGCCAAATTACGAGGATAAGCATAATAATTGTAAGAGTTATCAAGGAATTACCATTTTTCTCTTGGATTTATGAGTGCCTACTCTTGGATTTATGAGTGCCTATATATAACAGATGAGAGAAAGTGAAACCTTCAACTATTGTAAGCACATTCACTGAGTGATTTGATAAGAAGAGTAATGAGACTAAGATCTAAAATCTAATTTGAACTTCAAAACTAAAAATATCATATCTTACAGTCACTATATATCAGTCCATTATTAAGAAATATGAATCACCATCAAAGGAACTCAAAGTTTATGCAATAGAGAGAGATACTTACTGATTTGTTATGATTATTTTGTGGTTTTTAGGCAACAAGCATGTGTGTGATTTGAATTAGGATTTCAGAAAATTGTAAGCACCAAAATTGTTGAAGTAAATAATCACCTTCTTTTGAATTTCAAAGACGATTTTAGGACAACAATAAATTGTTTTATAACAACAGTGAAATTAAGATGCCAATTTAATGCCAAACCAGAGAACAAATATGTCAAACAATTCCTAGTTAACTTCTCTTAGAAAGATGCAAAATTTCTATTATGAATAAGCTTTAGGAAACATATGACAGTCACCATAAATTATTGATCTATGCCA
Source organism: Pinus taeda (assembly GCA_000404065.3). Taxonomy (NCBI): domain Eukaryota; kingdom Viridiplantae; phylum Streptophyta; class Pinopsida; order Pinales; family Pinaceae; genus Pinus; species Pinus taeda. Next base: position 251,651 of record APFE030215007.1, read on the forward strand.
ATTGTTGTCTTGACAATGTGCTCAGTTAATGTCATTGCTTAGGAATTAATGTTTTAATTATTTAGAGAGTGAAGGGAAAAGGGTTTAGAAGTGAAACCTGAGGCCCTAGGCCTTGGAGTTACTTGTCAAAATCTTCAGTGACGAGTAAATATAAAAAAATAAATATTCAACCAATATTCTCTTCAAAAATGTGTCAACTCAAAATTTTAACTTCTCCCTTCAGTTCAGATTTGAATGCAAAACAACCTTATCCAAACTTAGAAAATATTTCAAAATTTTGTATTGCAGTGAGGAGAAATAGTGACAGAAATTATTAACAATTGTTGTAAGGTGACAATGAGAGAGGCAAGGCAACAATAGGTGTTTGAAATCTGCTACAAGAAGCAACAATGATTGAGTTAAAATTTAGGGCATTGCTACAAGCAACTTGAGAGAGAACTAGGACAACGATAGGGGAAGAGGATGTTGTGAGCAACGCTAAGGGTTAAAGGAAGAAGGGACAATGGAAAAGGAGGGATAAGGGAAAGGAGGAGATAATGGAGATGAGGAGGAGGTTGCAATAGGGTTGCAGCAAGCCTTAAGGGAGGCCTGGAGCCTGCCTTGGAGGGTTGTAGCAGGTTTGAGGGTTGTTGAAGCTCTATATTAAGGCCTCAAAGACCTTAGAAGAAAAAAAATTAAACACAAACCCTCGCCCGATATTTAAATTTCACTTCCAGATTTTTATATTTTGCCGTAAAATCAATCTCAGAAATTTATGAAATCTTAGATATCAAACTTTCGCTAAATGATCTTGTCGTTTATTCCCTGCAAACAATATTTGAGACAAGATCTTGCCCTCGAGGGCCTAGATATATCTCAAACCACCAAATTTGCTTGAAGAATTTCAGATTTACACTTGCACGAAATAAAAATAAAACTCCGGATCTCGAATATGTACACAAATAAAAATAAAACCCTAGAACCCATATTTTAGAAGTTAAAAAATTATTTCAGATCTATACAATTAAATCACATATCTACTAGATCTGAGGAGTACGAGTCCAACTCCACTCCCAGATCTATAGATATAAGCTCTTCCTAGCCAGATCTATCTATTGAGCACAAATTATAAAAGATAATTATTTAAAAAAATGAGGTATTAGCCCTAAAGACCCTACAAAAGAAAATCATAAGATAAGTCTAGGAATTTAGATCAGGAAGTCTCTTTAGATCTTATGGCTTGGGAGTTAGATGGTTCATCCGAGAACTTCTCCAAATGCCCAATTTTTTAAATCCAAATGATTTCTGCACACTTCAAATTAAACTGTCAGATTAACAAAGACGTAAAATAACAATGTAATTTTTCAAGGATTAGAGATGCCCGCTAACTCCATTAAGTTAAAATGCTTTTAAACCCAATAACCTATGCAAAATACCCGATCAATAGATTATTTCACAAAGACTATTAACCATTAACTTATAAAAATAGTATTCAGTGGAACATTAAAAACAATATTTCCATAAGATGCACGAGAGAAACACCACCATCAATGTAAACCCCAAAGACTTTGTGTTATTATTATTCTAGAAAAGATTACAAGAGATATTCAAGAGCTAGTACACGATTCAATGATTGGATCTTTTGTGAAACAAATGACCTATAATTTATGGATAAATTCTCTAGATGACTAGTTGGCTTGATCCTCGTCACAGTAATCTCGACTGTTGATATATATTTAATTATCCTTTAATCTCCACCATTGAAATATTTATTTTTTGAGGAATTTTTGAATTTATCTTTTAATTCCTTTTTAATTAGCTCAAAATTAATTATTTGGAGCCAATTTCCTCAAAAAATTGACTTTGACTTAACCACCAAAGCCCAATGATCCAATTTTTTTTGAAATTCTCAATATTCCCTTGGTGGGGGGCTTCCAAAAATTAATTTCTCTAGAACCCACGTTTTTTTTTTATTTTATTTTCTTTTGGAGAATTTATTTTTCCTAAAACTTAATTTTGACTCTAATTAATTAAAATTTTGGCTTAGTATTTTTAATTTAATTTTACCAAAAAAATTAATTAATTAACAGATAAGGGGATTAATAATTTTTCACAACTCTCTAATATTCTAACACCATGGCTAAATATTATTTACATAAGATAGTTACATCTAACCCATGAAGGGGGAAAACACATTCATTATAGACCCTAAATTGTTTTACCTAATTATAAGATTCAATATGATCTAGTAGACCAAGTGGTTTGTAATAAAATAATTTAGCCAATTAGCTAAAATTATTTCCAAATCACTTTTACAGAAGACTCAATTCGAACACTAAGACTCACCTAAGATCTTGACGAAAAAATTCACCCTAGTTTTGGGGTGAGGCTGGAGGGAAAAAATTTGTCGATCCTCTTTGTTTAGAAACATATATGAATCAGTGAGACAAAAAACTTCCTAAGATGAAAATCATCACAAATATGATAGGCTTACCTAGGTCGTTACCTACATTATGGTCTTACTAATATCATTTACATTACAAACTTGCAGAATGGGTTTACAACTTTGACAAACTATCGAATGATCATGAATCTTGGATGATTTGAACACTGGAACATGATGAAATTCCTTTTGCGAAAAAAGGGGGGGGGGTACTGGTATAGGGTAGTTGACATGGAGTGGTCAACACTCCCTTAGAAATCTCAACATTGTTGCTAAATATTCAACATGCTCTTCCTCGTTCTTAGAATATACCAATATATCATCAATGAATATAATAACAAACTTGTCGAGATAAGGACATAACACACTATTCATTAGCACATAAAATTAGCTGGAGCATTAGTCAAACCAAAAGGAACTACAACAAATTCATAATGCCCATACCTGGTCTGGAAAGTAGTATTGTAGATGTCCTCTTCTTTAATGCATACTTGATGGTATCATGATCTAAGATTAATCTTTGAGAACATTGTTACTCCCTTCAACTGGTCAAACAAATCATCAATCTTCGTCAACAAATACATGTTCTTGATGGTAACCTTATTCAACTTCCTGTAATCAATGCATAACCTATTGCATCTTTATGTTATGAAACCAGCTCACAAGATAGAAGAAAAGATAGATAACGCCTTCAAAATAAGCCTCTTCAAGGGGGCAATCTCCTTTACATTACACAAATGAACAATTCTTGGACGATACAAATGAAAAGACCTCATTTCTCTATATAGGAGTCTAAGGGGTCATAATATAGTTAGAGCCGACATAACAATAATAATGTAAGGGCAAAGTAATAACACTAATGGGCTTCTATGGGGAACAATAATAACAATATGGGGACTACATGGGCACAACAATATAATAAGGGGGTTGTATTAATAACAATAAGGAGTTCCACTAGTAATATATGGACCTAACATGCCCCTCTCCTTCAAAAAGTGTTGTCCTCAATGCTTGAGTAGTTCTTGATGTTTCTGTATAAAATTCTTGTCCTCCCATGTGGAATCTTCAGTGGGTAAGTTCTTCCACTTTATGAAATACTCAAAAATTGATCTATTTCATAGCTATCGAGTTCTTGTTTCTGTGCTTGCTCCAGGTTCCAATATGATTTTTCCTTCCTCGTCAAGTTTTGGCAATATTGTTTGAACTCGGATCTTATGCAACTTTTGAATGAGTGGCCACACTTCTTCATCCTTCTTCCATTCTTCCTTTCATTCATTTATCCAATCTGGTTGGATAATAGAAATAGCACAAAACAATGCTTCCACATCCTCATCCTTTATTGAGAGAGCATTTGCAACAACATTTTCCTTCCCTTTTTTGTAGATGATTTCAAAGTCATAACCCAACATATTTGTGACCCATTTTTTCTGTTTTTCTAAAGATAATCTTTGTTCTAAAAAGTATTTAAGACTATCATGATCCATTTTTATCTTTAAGTGTCTTCCCATTAGGCAAGTTTGCCATTTCTTAAGTGCATGTAGTATTGCCAACATTTCCTTCTCATAAATAGCTTGCTTGAGATGTAGTCGTAAAAATACCCAATCAGCTAGATCAAAACTTCTTTCATTGCAATGTTGATCTGCGTATTGTTTCATTAGATTCTGCACCAAAGTGGCATTATCCTTTAACAGTTGGAGAACTTTTTCCTGATGCGCGATGTTTTTCACTGCTTAAATCTTTTTCTTCTTGATATTTCCTTCTATCTTGAGAGTTTGAGGAGTGGTAATTTCTTCCAATGCATTATAAGATATGGTTGGATTCATTTCTTGATGCTCAATGTGATCTTTCACTTCTTGAA